>WOGR01002555.1:0-17243 GCA_015342045.1 Leptinotarsa lineolata | reverse complement strand
ACTTGTACGTAATATCGAATACACAAGTTTGGACAAGTAATAGTCGCTTGCCTTATCAAAGTATCATCTGCTTAGTTAGGTACTTAAAACAATGTAGGTAGGCTCTTATAAAAACTGTGCTTACATTTTTGCTCTTTACTATCAAAAGCAGATAATTTTTCGTGGACCCCCATCAACATCTTATGGACCCCCAATTTTTGTTCACGCCTACGTAGACCTCCAGCAAGTCTCTCGTGGACCCCTGGTGGTCCACCTGGACCACTTTGGGAATTACTGATATAGACGAACATATTTCCTGGGAAGAACACTGTAAAATTTTTATCAATAAATTGAATTCTGTTTCCTATCAATTACGTAATCTGAGATCAGTTCTGTCTAATGACTTCAATATGCCATTTACCTTTGGGGAAGGTCTTCGACAGCCAATAACGTATTTGCGGCGGAAAAGGGAATACTCAGAGTAATGTTTAGCTTACCTGCTCGGCAAAGTTAAAGTTTGTGTTTATGTATTTAGTAACTATAGCAGTTTTTCAACTAGATCTATCATTCATAAACATGACACAAGAATGAAAAATCAGCTGAATATACCCTTTTCTAGGGTTCAAATATCCAAAGATTCTCCTAACTCACTAGGTACTTTATTATTTAATAAATTACCTGACTATGTAAGAAAGAGTCGAACCTTAAGGTATTTTTAAAAATGTTTTGAACAGGTTTTAATATTATATTATAAAGTTGATCAGGCGCTATAATAAGTACTTGTAAATCATTTATGATCTGTCTGTTATATATGTGTATTTTTACTTATATATGTATATATGCATCAGTGTCGTCATGTTCTGTTGACTGCTTCCCTTAATTTTGATTTAAATTTTAATTTTAGATATACTACTCATTTACAATACTTGAATTGTCCTTTTGGAGAATTAAAATTATTATTATTATTATTATTATAAAATTTAGAATTATGGGACCTTTCGAAAGTGAAACCTCCTCTTTTGGTTTCTATTTTTTGGACTATGAACTCAGGTTGTTTCACATTTGATATGTAACTTACTGTTTCTTTTTTTTGCAATTCAGCTACTGAAACTTTGAAATTTTTGTGATAAGTTGTGACAAATAAAACTCTGCGCTCGTATATTGTTCTTAGATCCGTCCCTGGATCTTTTGCTTGTTAACGAAATGAAAACAATGACCAATAAGAAATTTCTGAGGAATGATATCACTCACGTGGGAGTGTTCACTCAATTGAAACATGAACACAGCTGCTGGGAAAATGATTCAATGTTGTTGAAATGTATGGTGATGATGGATTCCTACTTCTGTTGAAACTGATTTCCAAGATAACGAATTCAATGAATTCTGGGAAAAGAAACAATGTCACAATATCACAATATCGAAATGTAAATTTTTGAGGCAGCTAGAATTCTGTCGGGTATCTGAAAAGGAACCTTGAAAGAGATATCTAACTATTTATGAACAACAAAACGGCCAGTGTTCTGATAACAAATTCGAGCTGATGAACTTTACGTTGTTTTCGAAGAGGAGAATGTCAGAAGAAACCTATCAACAACAGAACAACAAAGAACAACAAAGAACAACTTTTTCTAAAAACCAACTCTGAAAAACAAGAATTTGTTGACGAGGACTTGTTTCATAAAGTTGACTTCAATTCTCTTCGTGACGCGCGCTTTACCGTTTTCTTCAAGGGAAGTGCTTGTCTTAAAAGGTCATCAAGAAAGCACCTTCAATAGAACCTATCTACCCACTGAATTCAAGCTGGAATTATGTGAGACTCTGGTGAATTCGGAATTCTTGTATTCGCTTTGCATATGGAATTAGAAAATTTGATCAACCTCAAAAAGTGCGTAAACTTCGTCTCCTCTCATTCACAAAGTTTTGATTACTACTCATCCCACGTATTTACTCAAAAGGCTAATGACAATGCCTGAATCAATTGAATACCAGAAAATGCTACTTGTACCTATACACTCTACTGCTCTATTTACACGAAGTTTCTCTTGCGTCTTTTCTTAAGAATATAACTTCTTTCCTAATGAATTCTGGTATTACTCTCTCTACAAATTTATGATTATTTTAAGTTGTTAATATTAGATGCCAACCTATCTACTTATGTTCAATATGTTTAACCAATATGCCATAGCCAGTATTGTTTAATTTTTTGTAAATACTTCTCTGCAGTATGAAATGTAACATCTGGCCATTCTTCCGCTGAGAATGACATAATGAATGATATAATCAAAAAATCATGTCATTCATTTTCAAATCATTTTGTTTTAATTATGTATTTTAGGAAACGTACCGATATTATTTGCATATATTAGGTTTTTTTTCTTGTATATCAGTTTTAGCTGACACTTTACCCATTCGTCTTAAGATTTTCTTCAATTATTGTGAATACAAATAAGATATTCATCTCTTATAACGAATAAAGTCTATTACTATTATCATTAGGAATATCATTAGATAATTAATATTGAATATTTATATTATTATCACATAAAATGGTAACCTGGTATGAAAGTATGTTATTTGATGACATTTTTCAAATATATGTATATAATAACGAACTGGATCTGTTAGTACCAAACCTAATAATTTGTATTTCATAATTAGTCATCAGTCATAATTAGTTGAGTGTTGGTATTACCACCACTCACCATTGACACAATCTGGGAAATCATATGTAACACACAATAACGGCAATACAGAATTTTCTGCAAATCTTTTGTTATGGATCGATATGTTGTCTTTGAACTGAAACTATATTCCGATGTTTCACTCAATAAATGTTAACTTACGGCAAGTAGGTGAACTGGACGCGAGCTATAGTTGAGAACTTGTTCGTATAACTCAATGTTTACATGAAAGTAGTTGTTCAGAACATATCTTTCCCTTCCATGTAATTCAATTTTTGTTTCGAAAAAATTTTTTCTTTCAGTTTTCATCTGAAAGAGACTTCTTGCAAGATCTACACATTTTGTTGAAATATTTCGATCTACTTATTTTGTGAAGAGCTTTCGTTGAAATTATTTTCTTTACTCTTCTCTATGGAAGTTTATCACAATTTTTTGAATGAGGGATAAGTAGCAAGGTAGAAGGCTTTTTTCCTGAAAATTTATATTTATCGTTTATCTGATCATAATTAAAACGAATATAAAACTGCCAATCACAGGAGACGACTGTTTCGATTTCCAAAAAGAAACCAGTATCGTTTGGAGAAATGAAATATCTATCAAATCATTCATTTCATTAAAAACAAAAATTGATAGTGCCCTTTTGGAGACAAATGATGCATTACTATTATCTTTCTTATCAGAACAAACTGAAAATACGTGCCTTATAATGATGCAAAAGCCATGAATTATTTTTTCACAAGATAATACTCCTTATTGACTGTACGACCATGTGGCAAGAACTTCTGATGCAATATGCCACGGTAATCGAAGAAAACAGTGAGCAAAACCTTGACATTTTATCGAACTTGGCGTGCTTTTTTTACTCTTGGCTCTTCTGGGCTCTTTCATTGTGGTGATTGGACTTTAATTTCGATGTCATACTTATGATTCGTCAACAATTCCTGAGCGATGCTCAAGCGACATGGTCAAAATTCAGCAACTTAGCTGCCACACGCTTCATGCCCGAAATTTTCGAAAAACCTGCAAGGCATGAGCCAAACGATATGCCGAAATCCTCAGGAATTTCTATAATAGTGAATCGTTGATTCCCAATGGCAATTTCCTTCACTTTCTCAATATTCTCATAGGTTACTTTAATAAGATGAATGAAAACACTTTTTTTTGTCCAATTTTCACTACGTTCATTTATTCTTACGACCGGTTTCGGGGTTTAGCCCATTATCAAGTAAAACTGGGGCGTGCTGGGGCGTACAGGGCCAGTGTCGTCATTCAGCGTCGATGTACCATTTGTAACATTTTTCTGAGTCAGAGTACAAACACCGTATGCTACTGTAAACATGTCGAGTATTTTTGAGCTCCTAATCCCATTTTTCACTCAAAATTTGACCCAAATTCTATTTTCCATTCTTTTCGATAGCAGAAAATCGCCGAACACGCAGAACACTTCTTTTATGCCTCTCACCAACAAACTAAACATGCTAAAAAGCTGAAACTGTGAACTGAATTGAAACTGTGTGTTTCTTAAAACGTTCCACTTTTGAATTACCCGACATAAACAGTATAAAATATTTTGTTGATACCATTATTCGAAGTAAATTAGAATATGCTAGTATTATATGGGAATTAAATCATAAAAAATCTAAGCAGATTTTTAGAAACGATACAAAACAAATTTCTGAATTATTTGTATCTTGAAAAAAAGGCAGATCGCCAGATTTAATGTCGTATGGACCAATTAGAGATGAATTTCACATAGATTACTGTTGTATCACTCACCAACTTGTTGTACATGTGTCTCTTAGGGTCGAGGTAAAAATCTACATAATTTATATTCTTCAATTTGTTTAATAGTCTTCAATTTGCAGAAATAAAGTCTAACATATTTTAATCAAGGTTAATGAAGCAAATATGGTTGGATCAAGACCACTCAACGAATGTAGGTAATTTTCCTTGACATTTGAAAAATAGTTGTTTTTATTTTATTTGCATTGATTTCGTTGAGGTTTATGTTTTACGAAGAGACGTACGGTTATTCCGTGGGTAGATTGAATATTAAGAAATTCAAAATTCTCATTCTTAAAATCACTCACTGATGGTGACAATATAGCTTGTGTTCGTGACGCGTTATTGTAGAATCAGTAAATCACAGAATGAGTTTTTACTCATACATAGACATATCATGTATCACTTTGCATGGATTTTTGTTGCGAAAACTGCCAGATTTATAACTCCAGGACTATGAGACTTTTGTTGCTGTTCAAATTTGATATCAATAGTAAAACAAAAATAATAATTGACCGTTCTGTTTATGACATATTTTTTACAGAAATACCTTTCGATGTTCTTCTATACAGCACTTTTTTATGAAAAATTTGGCTTTTGGATCATAATACTCATATATTACCATTACATATAGAGTGAAATATCTCGAATGAAAAACCTCTTCTGAAAATAATTTTATAATGAACGAAAAAAAAATAGTACTAGTGAATGAAATAAATATTTCCACATAAGCCGCTCATATTCAACTTTAGGAAGAAAGGTGGTATAGGCGTTGTTGTTGAGAATGTTATTACAAATCGAAATGCATGATGAAATATAGGGTATTCCATTTGAAAATATATCATTTTATGAAATATTTTGAAAATGCGACTGTCAATTTTTTTTTGTTTTCGGCATTGAAAAGGCCTCTAAAAATGCTAGTAGTTTGCCTATTTAAACGAATTCATAGCATCAATAATAAAGGAGTTGGCAATGGTGCCGACCTAATTTGGAACACCCGGTATACAATGATAGAGACATTGTGAATCGTTTCTATAGCCCGAATAATTGCACCTTTTACCAGTCAAGGCCTTCTGAAAAATCTTACTGTAGGACGATAATCGTCTACTATTATTTCTCAATTGTTTATTCCGAATGACTGACTTTCACAGTTGTAGATTGAAGTACCTCGAAAGAAATGAATGATTCTGTTTTTGGATGAAATAGAAAACTAGTAATAAACAATACACTTTTTTGAGAAAAATATGAAAGTGAAATATTTGAACCGACATTATTATTTTCACGGCGAACTCATTTTGATACAAAACACCGATGTGCAAATTCAAGTTGGTAATACAACAAATTTTTCAAAGAAGTTGTTGGAAACATGACAATAGAGCACTTACTGACGAGTGAATATAATATGATACTTTGATACTTGATTTATGATATTGGATATGAAAATATCTTAGAAAATGAAGTTATGCAACTCGAAAGAGAGTGTTTTGATGTCATGTGTTTTTGTAGTTCTATATATGAATAAATGAATAAATGAGTAAACGAGCAACTCGATTTATGTAGGTCTCCACTCTTGAATTTATGAATTTGGCAACCCCGGTAATCTCTGCAGTTTAATAGTTGGTACCCCTATTTAATCACTAACTAGCCTCCCAGACTACCTGTAACCCAATAAAATCCGGGTGCATGCCCAAAAAAGTTAGTTAGTTAGTTTTACTTGATAATGGGCTAAACCCCGAAACCGGTCGTAAGAATAAATAAAAGTGGTGTAAGTAACGTGACTTGAAATCGCTTAATTTTTAATTGCATCAATTTCTTTTTCGTTTGAATTCTTCATTTTTTTTACTTGTATTTTATTTCACCATAATTTCATTTCAGGCTTTTTTGCTTAATATATTTGCTTTTTTTCAGATATTTTTTAATTTTCAATTGTATTGGTTATTTCAGGGATTTGAAATCATTTTATAACACATTAGAGAATGGAAGTCCGAACTGATGAAATTCAAACCTAGTGGAAATTAAACAAAAAAGTGTTTTCATTCATCTTATTAAAGTGATCATGAATTTCCACAACAAGTCACCAATAACACAGATGAATTTCACATTACATTTTTACAATACATGGAACATGAGCGAACTCTATGATCAATTATTAATATGACAAGATGCAAATAAACATTATAAAAATTGATAGATGTAGCCATTACTACTTGATAGGAGATCATCATGAAAAATGAGAAATAAAACTATGATTTTACCACTTTTATTTATAACTAATGTTACTGCAGTTTCTTCTTATGAAGACATTTTCAAACTTACATTATAACTATAAGTTTGAAAATGTTCTTATAGGGAGAAACTGCAGTAACGTTAGTTACAAATAAAAGTGGTAAATACATAGAAAGTTCCATTTCTCATTTTTCAAAAACAATATATTGTGTTTTAATGAATCTGATGAATCGTCCTGAATATTTTGTATAATTCAATATCACGTTATTGAAAGATTTGAAGAAAAATGTATTCAACATATGTCGATAAAAATCCAGTACTTTACCTTATAGGAAATGTATTAGTATTGAATAAAAGCCACTGAACAAATTTACTCGTATAAATTGATATTTGCAACTAGCAATGCCTAATTATGCACTATGTGAGAGAAAAGAAAAATGAGATTCTATTAAAAATTTTTTTACTCGGCAATTTCATGAATGCCAATTTTCGTATACATACAGTGGAATAATGTGGTTTTCATCAGATAGAAACAAATGATTGTCTCTTATAACTGTCTGATCAACAGTTTTTAAAAAATTTAACATGTCACGTCAAAGTTTCAAATCTTCAACTCACCTTGTATATTAATAATGGGAACTGCAGGAGACTGCAATGTAACACACGCAAAAACGCACTCTTTCGAAACACCAGACGATCGAAGCAATTTCGAATCCGCAACCGAAGTGGTCGCAAAAACCAAAACAGAATTTTTACAGGTCAGTGAAATCCGCAGGTACTTTTTAAACTCGTTTGATTGGCTTGGGCCAATCCGCGATATCTGAGTTTCCCGAGCGTGTGTCGAGAAATGCTATTAAATAGTTTAACCATGCATATATATAAACAACAACGAAGAATTCCAGGAGATCGCACCTATTGAATAATTCAGTTTCAATTATAACAATAATGAGGAAATTACTGTAAGCTTTATTTTACTGCGACATAATTATTGAACACAAAATGATTATCTGTTGAATGTTTCCCGAAAGTTCAAAATCGTGAGGAGACTGAGGAATATATTTGACAAAAAAAATGAATGATACATTCATGAACAAATTCCTTTCTGTCAAATTTTTGATGTCAAACATCTATAGCCGCACGTAAAATTGATTACTGGCGTGACGACGCATGCAGTGGGTATGGGTCGCAATGCGCAAGCGACTGTGCGATTCTCTTTCCACTGGTTCAGCGTTACGCCATCTCTCTCGTCACACTGAGCTCGGATACCTATAGTATATACAGTTGTGAAAAATGAGAAATGGAAATTTTCTGTTTTTTACCACTTTTATTAGTTACTAAAGTTACTGTAGTTTCGTCCTATAAGGACATTTTCAAACTTTTACGTTAATGTAATGTAGTTACGAACAAAAGTGGTAAAAAACATATTCGTAACTTTAGTTGCGAATAAAAGTGGTAAAAAAACAGAACATTTTCATTTCTCATTTTTCATGATGATCTCTTACCACTACGTGGTAAGAGATCATCATGATGGCTACATCCATCAATTTATATACAGTTGTGTTTACTACAGTATACATAACCTCTGTTTCATTAGATAAATAATTTTTCAAAATAATTGAAAACAAAATATGTCTGACAGTGATAATTTGGAAAGTGAAAGTGGGAAGCCTCCTGCAAAGAAAGCAAAATCACACTACCACACACTATCAAGTCAACAGTAATTTAATGATATTTTTATGTTTTAAAATTAAAATGTACAATTTTCTGTGCATTAAATCCCCGTATATTTGGTTTGTCTCAAGAGTCAGAAAATGTGAAATTTACCCAATTTTCATGACATATAATATTTTCAAATTATTTATTAATCATGTAAATTTCATTCTCATGAAAAATAATGCACTGGAATACTTGCTTGAAGAATGAATTTAATGAAGACTGACAGAATTAATATAATAATAATAATAATAATAATTTTATTCGCAATAACAAAATACATGTACTAAATTCCAATCATTTACATATTTGCAAATAAAATAGTTCAGTCATTTAGCTTCTGGCAAATCTGTCTATGACAACTACTTACAAGCCGAACGAGTATAATTAGTTAATTTAATCAATGAATACTGCTAGCGAATCAAATTTTGAAAAGAGATACAACAGAAAAAGAAACTATAAATATAAATGAATTAAACTAAATAAAAATGGAATTTTTAATAATCAGTTTGAAACACTGTTCTATCTGAGATATGTGTTAATTGCGTCAACTCAATTTGTTTTCTTTACTAAGGATCAATTATCACATGAAAAAAGGTTCTATCCGTTTTAAGAATCCACTATTTAATGTTCTTCCCAAAAATATGTTTGCTATAAATAATTCTTATACTTTCTGGCAATGTGTTTTATATTTGAGGTTCTAGACAGGTAAAAGTTCTCTGCCCAACAACTTTCTATGTTCTTGGAATTTTGATTTAATCTGAAATCAATGCCCTTGTTCGGTGAGTGTGATGTAGTTTTTCAAAATATGTCTGGTTATCTAATGTAAAATTCAAAATATATTTTAAATATAATTGTCGAATATCCTTGATTACTAATTCCTTATATAACTGATCAGTTGGAAAGGTTCTTTTTTCAAATAACATTATTTTGAGTATTGCTTTTTGTACCACTTCTAATTGTTTTAGGTAAATCTTCCTAACACCACCCTACCCAACTATTCCGTAACTCAAAAGATATTCGACCAGAGCAAAATATATGGTCTTTAGCTCATTGACAGTAAGTATTTGACGACATAACTAAAATTTAAAGAGCATTGATCTTATTTTCTATTTCAGATTTTCAATATGAATATTCCATTTCAAGAAGGAATCTAATAAGATCCCTAGCTACTTTACAGATGTTGTCCAAACTAATTGTTCTGTATCTGGATAAATATCATTCGTAACATATGAATGGTGATATATGTGTTTTATCAACATTTACTGTCAATAAATTACTTTCAAACCATGTTGTTATTTTTGCAAATCCTGCTCTGCTATTCTCCTAACTTTATCCCATGAATCTGCTGTATATAAAATCACCGTGTCATCAGCAAATGAAACAATGCGTCCGGAAGACTCCAGCTTCAGTAAGGAGTTTAAGTAAATTATGAATAGAACCGGTCCTAAGACCGTACCCTGAGGAACACCACATAAAACTGATTACTCCGAACTCACGACTCCATCAACTTCGACACGCTGTTTTCTACCTGTTGGAAATTTCTAAACAAATCCAACACCACTCCTCTCACACTAAGATGTTCCAATTTCTCTAGCAAAAGCTGGTGACTAACCGTGTCGAAATCTTTTGCCAGATCTATGAAAACTCCCAAACAACTTTCCTTGCTATCAACAGCATTATATATCATACAAGTAAGTTTTGCAATGGCGTCTTGGGTGCTTTCGCTTTCACGAAAACCATAATGTGTTTCCGAAGTAATTTTATTGTGGTTCAAATATTTCACTAATCTATTTTTTATGATTTTCTCGAATAATTTGGCAAAGGATGAAGTTAAGGATATTGGTCGATAATTTGATACACATGTTTTTTCTCCGCCTTTGTATAATGTTTTGATAGTAGTAGTTTTGGAATGATTTGGTACTTTACCAGTTACTATACATAAATTATAGATATAGGAAAGTAGTTCTGATTAAATTTATAAAATGCTAAATGATTTATAAAATTTATCCTGGCTGTTGAAGAAAATTGGTTTTCAAATGGTGTTCAAACTGATATTCAGATCAATAAAGCCAATTGATGAGGAATGAAATGTGCATTTTGACGGCTAAATATTTGAAAGATGTGATACATGCAAATGATATTCGTTTCTTATATCTAATGACTAGAATAATAGACTTAGTTTTCTGTATGGAATCGAAGGAATTTAGAATTTCATTAGTTTATACAGTAATAAAAAAAAATTTCTGTCTGCGGTTGGACATTGTCAACCATTTCAATTTGGCGATCTTATTGGTGACATGGTCGAATTTTCTTAGTGAAAATAAAGGCTGACCACAGAAATTTTGTACTTTCTGGATGTGATTTTGTTCAAATTTCCTAAGTAGCTTTCCAAAGACAGCACCTCCATAACTGAATCTCGAAAGAACTGAAGTTCCAGTGAGCAATTCACGCACTGATAGACAATTCTTTACATTTGAACTTGAACATATTTGGGTATAATCTGCATAAGCCTGTATTTTGCAGTACTTCACCGATGTTATTATATCACTTGTGCATATAATAAAAAGCAATGGTCTCAGTATTAAACCTTGCGGTACACCCGAAGTTACATTACAACTAGTTGACATACTATTGTTCAAAAGTACCTTCTAGCTGCGGTAGGAATTTATCAGAAAAATAGTATCATCAGTAAAACTAAGATATTTTAGTTCAAAACAAAGTTGTATATAATTAAAGGTACTGAAAGCCTTTGAAAAATCTAGAGTTATTAATTCCGAGATCTTATTATCGGTATTTCTGATATCATCTGTAATCTGTATTAAAGCTGACAATGTGTTATAACCTGGTAGGAAACCTACTTGACATTCAGGAATTATGTTGTTATCTTTTACATAGGACATAAATTGCCGACGAATGGCCCTTTCCACAATTTTTGACCTTTTACAAAATATACTGATAGGTCTGACATCGGAAAATTTCTTGGATCTGATGATGGCAACTTTCCATGTTTACAATGTAGGTGAGAAAGACATCAATAGTGGGACTACAATTTTTCAAAATATTGATGGTTATACCATCAAAACCAATAGTAATTGACTTTATTCCAAACATAATTTCTCCTACCTCATTAACCGTGACACATTGTAATCTAAATGGTGTTTCAGAATTCTTCAATGGGGAAAATTCTGTATTTTCGTAAAGTTCCAGGAGATTATCACCAACTTTGTCATTAATCATAATCATTCACTTGTTCGGGTTTGAGGAGAATAATAGGTCAATGGTAAAATTACTCTATCCAAGAGAAGTGCCAATGCTAAATTGAGTACTACTCCGCAGGATAATTCTCAGAACGCTCTGAAACAGGTGCCTGTGCGGAAGTTACCATTAATGTTAGATTTCAATCGCAGATGATCGAATTTGTTTGGAAAAACCATTCCAGATGGTACATTCGTCAAATGAAATATTTTACAGGTGTATTTCAGAATGTACTATGTTAACCTCCAAGCGATATGCAGCTTCATTTTGCCACGAACACATATTTTGTAAAAAGTATCCATTTTTTGTGCTCTTCTATAAAGAAGCCAATAGTGTTACATAACTTGCCGGTGAGAAAGCGCAGTCAACTTTTTTTCGAATGAAAAGGAGGGGGCCTTGTGACATTCTGTATGAAAGGTGTTTCAATTTTCCATACAATGTCATTAACATTTTTGAATTTTGATAACTGGTTTCGGAGTTATTAATGTTTGAATTTGGGACTAGGAATTTCGTAACTTTGCCACCCTATGTCAGATTTTTTGAAATGAATGTTCGTTGAGAAGATAAATTAATTAAAAATATCTCTGCAGCAGATAAGCATCAATTTCAAGTGTATAAAACGACACTATTTCATTTAAATTCCATTTCATTATCTTATACATAGAAACTCATTCGTGAAAATGTTCTTTTCGAACCTCCTGACAGTAAAACAGTCCATTTTCGAACTCATTTTCAATTCCCAATTAAGGTTGTGTAACATTAACATTTCATTTTATATATCTCCGAAGTGAAAAATCGATAACAGTTAGATCCGGTGAACGAGCAGGCTATTCCAACGGACCGCACCTACCAATCCACATGTCTGGGTATGTCTGATCCAACCAATCGTTCACAAGCCTTCACCATTTTGTTGCAGAAAATATTTGAATTCTTGGATTCATCTTGTTTCTTGACTACAATTTCTTGAAGCCGTGTGTGAATGAGTTTTTTAAATCATATCTGCTTCTAGTTGAAGAAGACCGACTATATGTTTTTCCCATATCCCTGCCCAAACATTTATTCTCTCAGGAGTTCGAGTTTGAAAAATATGTGGTTTTATGACTGAGGAATTTTGCGATTGACATTTCCATTTGAAAAAAAGTTATGGTTACTGTATGGTGATCAGCGGCTGGTGTGACAGTAGAACCTCCACCAATCAGGGGGAGGCAAAAACCGCCTTCGTCGACTTCATCGAATCCCATCACACAATTTTCATGCTGACAGAATTATTCAACTTGTGTTACGTTGACAAAAATACACTGATTCGAATGCCGTTTATTTCGATTAAATTGAATAGGTATTCACTGAGATATCACAGTGTGGAGTAGACCCATGAAAACAGACAAAACTTTTGAAACAACCCCTTATATGCGATCAAATAGATCAAGAAAAACATAATGAACTGAATTGAAGGGGTTATATTTTATTAGGAGTGATAAATTTTTTGGAAGTAGTACTCAAGCCAAAAACTTTCTTTCCCAAAATAATGAACTAGTTCTAAAAGTCATGCAAATGATTTTGATATTGTATTTTTGTTGACTTATCAACCACCTCCCTATAAATATTTCCACTAATCAAAGAAAGCTCATCAAATGCAAATTATAGCCAAACAAATCTATATAATTTAAAAATCATGAATTCGATAGCAGGCTATAAATAGATGTAACCGGTTATAAATGAAACATCAAACAGGAAATGGAGTTCATTAACACAGAATACTTTCCGATGTGTGAAACAGTTTGAAATATTTGAAATTGAATTGATAATCAGTTCCACGAAAATCTAGAGACGGTATGAAGTTACTCAGCTATTCTAACAGAGGGATTTTTTGATGAAAGGTTATATTCCGTTTCATTCAGTTTAGGTTAGGTTAGGTCAGAAGTGAGTGGGTCTTTTCAACCGTCCACCGCAACCCACAAGGGTTTATTGTAGCTCACACATATTCAAACTTGACCAACTATACCCAGCTTCTTGACGAAGCCGATTAGTTTGTATGGTGAGTGATTTTTCAGGTCAGATGGCAAAAGTGTGGTTTCATCAAACTCTGAAAGCCTGATTCGGTCCACGGCGGGGCAAGCACAAAGTATATTCCTTGCTGTCTCATCATATTCCAAACAGAGGCGACACACACTCTCTTGTGACAGTCCAAGTCTCTGCATATGATGATTCAGACGACAGTGACCTGTGAGGAAGCCTATTAGACATCGTAGTTCATCCTCTTACTAAAGTTCAACAACTTTTTGGTTTCAAGCTTCGAAGAGTGAATGAACGTCTTGGAGTGAGCTAATCCTGGAAGATTTTGCCAGAAGTCTTTGAAACTTCTTGTCATCCAGGTGTTCAATGTTTGTTTGGCAAAGCCTAAAGCAATACCAATGACAAGTTTTGGTCCGATGAAGCTACTTGCAGCACCCTCCTTGCAAGGGAGTCAGCGACCTTGTTGCCTTCTAGGCCAGTGTGGCCAGGAATTCAGACCAGAGACAATTTGTGGAGTCTTCCTATTGAAGAGAGTCGTTTTTGGCAATTTGCTACCAATTTAGACGTTGCTCGGTAGGAGCCAAGAGCTTCCAACGCCGCTTGACTTTTTATTGTCTTGTGTGTGAGGTTGGATTCTAACAATCTCTCCGCACACAATTCAATACTGAAGATTTCCGCTTGGAATACAGTCGCATAGGCCCCTAGGTGTGGTCTGCTTCCAGGAAAGTGGTTCCATTCAGTTTACTCGGAGCACATAATTATTGGAGTCAATGATCGATCGAATTAGAGTACAGTAGAGTAATTTATTTGACCACTTCATATAAAAAATACATTTGTAGCAAGTCATAGAAACTCTATACTATAGGTACTATATCAAAAACTTTCGATGAGTAACAACGTCTCTAGGTTAAAGTGATGAATTTTATAAATAAGTAAAGAATTTTTTATAAATAAATGGAATTATCACAGTGTCACATGAAATGTTAATAAAATGAAGGTATCAATATAAAAACAGTCTCTATCCCAGTTTCACAACATGAATCATTTTCAAGAACTATGAATTGACCAACTACAGCAGCATATTCTTCGATTGTGTGGAAACAATGGTTGAGAAGATATCTCTTGTTATTATTTTCGAAATTTCTGAAATCCGAAGATTCAACTGAGGGATGAAAACAGTTGTATAAATTCAAATTAAGGTAATTTTTTTACTAACTGCTAACCTATGTCTTGTATTATTCAATAAACATGCGGATCTTGTTGAATAATCATGATTGTCAGAGTGTTTTGGAGACATCTCAATATTCTTATGAATCTCCAACAGCACAACATAAATATATAATGTAGGAAGTGGCATGATCTCAAATCGAATAAAAAGAGAACCACAGTGTTCCCTATATCCTACGTTTGCCATAATTCTCATGGCTTTTTTCTGATTGACTTTGTGGAATGCCCCCAAATCAAGACCTCATATGGAATAACTGCGTGGAATAGTGAATGATATGTTGTCTTCGGTGTCATCAATCCTACAGCATTTCTCAATTGTCTAAGAACAAATAAAATACTAGACAGCTTACGAGAAGTTGCTTCAATATGGCTGGACCAACTAAGTCTAGCATCAATAAGAATACCTAGAAACTCAACACTGTCTCCTAGAGTAACACTGCTGTTTGAGGATATAACAATATTCTGGGTTTTTTAATGTTAGCTTTGACTGAAAGATGCCTAATAATAAGAACATAACAGTGGGAGATGATATTGAAACAAATGGAGTTGACAGGATAGAAGAGAACATAATATTCACGGATGCAAGACACTTTTTTGATGATTTTGAAAATATATTGAGTTCAAATCTGGTAATTCCAGAAATCATACGTTGGATCACTAATTGCCTAAAGGTTCAAAAATTTATGGCTATTTTATGGTTTTCTTACTTAGAACAAATCATTGTTTGATGCACAATACTTTCATATAATAAGGAGTTCTGGGTTTTACTGTACTTGAGGAAACGGTAACTATTTCAGAAAAGACTTCAATGCGCAGCAATGGGTGAAAACTCCATGTATCTCTTTTGATTTTTTTACAATTTTTTGTCAGTTTTTTTTGCAAAATCTAGTAAAAACGGTGGTCGTGACGTCACCAACACTCACGCCACTCACGCAGGCGAAATGTCAGGAATTTTTACAGATGACGGCTAAAAACCCAAAACCACAATTTGAATGAATTGCCATTAGAAAGAAATCACTTGAACCAAATTATATGGGGAAAAGTGAACACAAAGTCATATCAGCAATTGATAGACCAGTCAGAAATCTGTCATTTCGTGATCTGATATTTTATCATCACTTTGAAATCATCTCTATAGAGTAAACGATCAGAGAAAGTAGAAGTCTCAGAACGAAAATTCGAGTCCAGACGTTTTCTCAAAGAACTCTGGTTTCGTTTGAAGATATGATATGTATAATCGTTTTCCACTATAGTAAACCTCCACATTTTCATGGTTCACCAAAAATACACAGAGAAAATTGTCCTCTGAGACCAATTGTCAGTACAATTGCCTTGTCAAAAACTCCGAATTTTGAAACCTTTGTCTGGAAATAGAAACAGTTACATAAAGAATACGTCTGACTTCATTGAAAAACTCAATGAATTACAAATTCGAAACAGAGATCTCCTGGTGAGTTTCGAAGTTGTGAGTTTGTTCACCAATGTTCCGGTTGATAAAACACTAAGAATAATAAGAACTAAATTAGAAAATGATGGTAATCGCAAAAATAGAACGAAACTGAATGTAGAAACTACTTTGTAGCTTCTGAAATTATGTATCCATTAAACTTTCTCAAATTCAAGGAGGATTTTCATCAACA
Source organism: Leptinotarsa lineolata (assembly GCA_015342045.1). NCBI lineage: Eukaryota > Metazoa > Arthropoda > Insecta > Coleoptera > Chrysomelidae > Leptinotarsa > Leptinotarsa lineolata. Next base: position 724 of record WOGR01002555.1, on the reverse strand, counting down.
AGAATTTAAAATGGCAATGGACTCAACATTGTCAGCGACTCTGAGCATTCTGAGGAAACATATATCGAAACTTACCAGAATGGTCCAAAGAAAGGGTGGAGATATATTGATGATGTGGTCGCTATCTGGGACCATAACCCAAATGATATCAACATCTTCTTCAGTTGTTTGAACTCAAAAGAATCCACTATATAATTCTCGATGTTATAATAAAAAAATTGATGAATGCTCTTGATACGAGTGTGTATAGAAATAAAACTCGTACTAACAGATATCTCCACTATGAATCTAGTCACCACGCTAACGCCAAAAAAGTATAGTTGGATGTTTGTAACGGGTGATTTTTTGAGAGGTATAGGATTTGATTTTAAAAAAGAAAAAAAATTGAAATAATTAATAAAATCTATATTACAATCGATAGAACGATCAATATAGTTTAATGTTTGAAGATGATTTCATGCAAATGTCTGCGGCTCTGCTTTAGATGGCCCATGCGCAAAGTCCAATTTTGGCATACTATCTCTAACAAATTGACCGGTATTTCACGTATAAATGCTTGAATATTGGCTTCCAGAGCGTCAGTCGTTGCTGGTTTATCCCTGTAGATATGAGCCCCAACATGTCTTCACAAGAAATAATCCAAAGGCGTTAAATCACACGATCTAGGCGGCCAATTGACGGGCCCCAAAAGTGAGATAAACTGTTCACCGAAGGCGGCTCTTAA
>WOGR01002554.1:0-17244 GCA_015342045.1 Leptinotarsa lineolata | reverse complement strand
AATCTCAAAGTCATACCGGCTTGCCGCAATAAGGCAGAAATCTTAGCCGGACAGATGCAGAAGGCTGTCATTCTTGGCTCATTGCGTTTGCTCAGGGTACATGATTCTCGGACCCAATGATCATTTACCCTACAGTGTGGGGAGTGGTCGTTGGTTGATAATGCTGGCGTGCCCTGCCGAATGTATCGGGGCTTCGGGGGATAGGGCCTGACCAGCGCACACTACGGTGGAAAAATAATGATAATAATGATAATGATAATGATTTATTTGCCATACAAGATTAGTTACATTTAAAATGTGAGTATACATATACATGGTGAATAAATTGCTGCAATCACTGAAGGAAGGTCCTTGAAAGTGGTGTAGTTACCTTTTTCCAAATATAATAAATGAACATTTCTGTTTTTTCATTTTAGGCAATTTGGCTTATCATCACATACTAGCAAATAAATATTTTTAATAACATATACGAACTAACAAACATATACATGTAATGAAAAGGTCGGTTTTTCATCAATTGTCGCTTTCTATATAAGTAGTGGATATTTTAAACATCAACAAATCGATGGATACTCAGTCTCGGTGTTTGTTTAATCCACTTCTTTAGTTTGGAGATGAAAAGTTTCTAATTTCATGTCTGTTGAAATGACGCTATATAACTTTGGTCCTGAAAAAACGAAGCTATGCTGTAAGATATTTTTGCGTGGCCGAGGGATTACATAGGAGTTTTGTCTATCTCGAGTGTTATAAGTGTGGTCTGTGAAAGTGTTGTCTTGCAACAGTTTTCAGGAAGTATAGTTGTCTTATGTCAAGGTGACCTGTTTTTGTGTATAGTTCTTTAGTTGAGAAGATGATTAGGAATGCATATGTTAATTTGACAAGGCGGTTCTGTATTCTTTCTAAAGGGTTTATATAATTATTAGTGGCGGAGCTACTGATATGGAATATAACATTGTTCGAATATCCACCACAGCTTCTTTCCCTGTGGTGGATATTCGGTGAAATCAGGCTGAACATGACCGTTGGCATGGGTTATGTTGGCTTTGAGGACCGCTGTGGTTTGTGGTTAATTTGCTTACACTTTCAACTTGAGAAATCTCTTTGAGAATGTAGTCAAATCACTCGATCAAGGTGGCCAGTTCACATCACTTCCAAGTGAGATGACCAATGACCATTCTCTCAAATCGCTGGTGCAGAATATCCAATGTAGCATGAGCTGTGTGACACGTAGCGCCGTCCTGTTGAAACCAAATTCAGGCCAAAAGAAGTTGGTAATCATCTACCTATAATTCTCGCCGTTGACAGTGATGGCCTGGCCAATGCAGTTCTCAAAGGAATATGGACCGATGATACCGTCACTCCAAAATCCACACCACAGTGACTTTTTTGGGATGTATGTGTATTGTTATCGTCCCAGATTCGAAAATTTCGTTGGTTCACGTACTCATTCATCCAGAAGTGAGCCTTATCGCTGAATATATGAGGGTTAGTTGCCAACTTCTACAGAGCCCATTCAGCTAACACTCGTCGTTGTCAATGGTCGTTTATCTTCGATTCCTGGATCAGTTGAATTCTCTACGGGGTATAGGCCCTAGTCTCGATGCAAATATTTGTCAATTTGTGGTCTGCGAAAGGCCGAATTTTCATGATTGATGCGAAATCGACAGCTTTGGATTCTCCTGTACACTCTCACAGACAGCAGATCTTGCGTTTCGTCGACGTACAGGTGCTGGTTGGTCGTTGACTGAACCAGTAGACAATTTAATTATTTGCACGTGATGTGATGATATACCTCATACATCAAACTGATTTGATCAAATTGAAAAATAAAATTCAGCAAAGTCGAAGTTGCTCCTGGGGTCTACCATAGATTGCCTATTACACATATTTATTGACGCGATTGATGTGCTGCATATTGAATGTAACGACAGAAATAGTAAATATCTATTTGACTTCTCCCACCTTCAAGTGTTAGTTATTAATTCATTCGAATTAAATGCCGATTTCTATTTATTACACAAATTATGCCTGAACGGCTAATTATTGCATTCGTGAATATCCAATCTATTCAACTGGTAAATTACGTCGAAACCTACTTTACAGAAAATTAGTGCGTGACTATTATGCGATATTGTGTTTATACATCAAGTCACATTTGGTGTTTGCTATTGTGGAAACTTGGATAGGCATATTGCATGTTTTATACGAGTGGATGATTTTCATAGATAAAAATTGTTTGTTTATGCTATAAATTTTCCCAAATTGTAGTTGGTCATATATCATTTCAGTGAATATTATGAAAAACATTTTTCAATTATAGTTGGAAAGAATCTGATATCAATATATACTAAAATGCATCAAAGTAATTTACGGCGTTTGTTGTTTATGTCTGAAGTTTTGTCCACAACTACGGTGGACATAATCAAATGAGATGAGGTAACGAAAGCAGTTCTCTATTTATTGTCACTGTTCAAACTACATACTTTGGGGTTCATGTCTTCAATGATGGGTGTGGCCAAACATAAACAAGGCCAATTATATCAATTGGCCTGGTTTATGTTTTGACAAGTGTCGGTAGTCAAACTTTTTTTGTTGATTTTTTCTCCCTCTAGATCAAAATCGTCTCTATATCTTTGATGTTCTGTCGCCCCCCCTGTATGTATAAACTTGGATAGTAGCTCTGAATTTTGTCTAGCACTTCATTCTATTCGAACACGATATCGTTATTTGGTTCTCTATGGATTTGTCGGAATGTCTGCGAGTTTATTTATTGTATTCAAAGAGCTCCTGCTCCTCATTCCAACGTAGACGACCAACACAGTGCTGCTGAAGGCTCTCTCGAGTTCATATTCATCCTTGATCTCTGGTAGATTATATATTCTACGTACTGTATGATTTTGTCAATGAAGTCTGGAACATCTTCCCCCTAGGGCAGGAAATGTTCTGCATCGACGGGCTCAACTACAGTCATCTTCACATACTCCTTACTGGATCATATCAGCTGAATGCATTCAGCTCTGTTTTACTCATTTCCTTCAAAACATTCTCCAACAGGTGTTTTTCGAAGAAAATTTCTGGTTTGCAGATGTCTCGAGCTCCCTTTACTAACATTCTGATTACATGAAGTAGTGTCTGGTGGTTGCAGCTTTTGTTTGGGTTACTATCTGTATGTTTTGGTTTCTTATACAATGTGTGCTCCACTGTACTTTCTTCTTGTCTTTTCTGTCTGAATCGATGCCAAGAAGGCGATTAGTTTTTCAGTGGTCTGTTCCATGACATCAATGCGATAGATTTTATTTAAATACCTACATATTGGAGTATTTGCAATCCTTACACTCAACTGCATAATTTGGTTCAGTGGGTTAACATCTCATTTTACATTTTAATTTTTATATACAGGGTCTCTATTGAGTTTTTGATTGAAATCTGTCGAAATAGATCAATTCAAATACATATTTCAATCGATTGTCTGCCTACGCATTTTCATTTCCTTATAAAGAACTAATAACTATGTACTCGTATATGTGTTCAAGAAGTAACATTTGATTATAATAATAAAAATTGATTCATCAAATATACAATTTATATAAATATAAATGAAAACAAGTGTATTTCAATAATAGATGAATAATAAGTACACACAAAAGTGAAAGCTAGAAAGTGAGGAGTGAACAAACATATTTGAAATTTGCTGGTTACAAACAGCTATGCCTGATTACTTTGATTTTTCTAGAACACAACGATTCTCGTGAAATTTTGCGAAGTAACAACCGATGAAGGATTCCTTCCGAGCATGAAATGGTGAATTTCGAACAAAATTGTGTTTTTTATTCAATACGACCAAAGTTTTGTGAATATATACGAAAAATGAATTCAAATAATTACGAATAATTTCAACTGAATGTGAATTATTTGTTGCATGGTGGTTGTTTTCTAGACGATTTCTTCATATATTTTCTTTTCTATGAATGTCTGCTGGTGACGTCCGCTCTCTTTTACGATAATTTGTAGGTAGTTCAATAGAGTTATTCCAATTTAGGCTGTCTTCCGTATTTGTCCTTTCTTTAGTTATAGGATCTGTCTCATTCTCCACGCTGAAATCATCACCCACTTCCTTTTGCTCTCCTTAGACTAGATCCTGACAACTAACCTACTCCTTCAATGAACAATATTTTACGGCATATGTGTGCTTTTTTGTCTTTGTTCCTGGCTTCAACTGAATGTTTAATCAAAATCTTTCTTTCTGGTATTTTTTTCTCCAGATAAGTCTTCAACGATATACAATTTTTATTCGAATTTCTACAGTTTCTGAGAAAATTTTGTTTTACTTGGTACCTTCGAAAGTTTTACGAGTATGATTTTAAAATGTGAGTGATGATGACACTTATGACATATGAAGTGGGACAGTACCTCGTTCTACATTCCGGAAAGTAAATTTTCTCGGAGTGAATAAAACTTTTCCTCAGGTTCTCAACGGACAAGAAATGAAAAAAACGAACTCAGTTTTTGTGTCCGAAACACAAACATAATGAAATTCAACTGGTGCTTTCAACGTTGCACGTTGGGATGATGAAATGGCTTCATCAGCATCCTTCCGCTCTACTCTGTGTTTTATTATTCTTTCGACCAAAGGCAGGGCGAAGCATCCTGAAAATTTACGACAATCTTGTTGCCGTACTTTATTGTAACCCGGGCGTATCCTAAATAAATTCCTTACGAATCGTAAATTCTCGACGACGATTCACCCTCTTCAAGATTGGAGCAAATTCGAAAAGGCCACGATAATTTCGTAAGCAAATGGGAGGGTATGAAGTGGAAGAAGTTCACATAAGTGTCTTCAGAAAATTTTCAATACTACTGTATTGACAAATTTGAAATCATTGAGAGAAAAACGATTGAGAGTGATATTGTGACCAGGATCAGAATATTTTGAGGAGTCAGTCACAAAAAGAAGTAATATCATTGAATGATGAGATATAAAGAATAAATAAACTGTAACTGTTGAAGAACGATTTTTTATGGAGACAGATTATTTTGAACTGCAATGGAAATTGACTAATAATTCAGCTGAACAATACAAACGATAATGATGAAAATAAACAAATGGACATGATGAGAAATCACATAAAAACGTAGAAAAATGAAGACATAATATCTTCGTCTCCGTAGTCAACGCCTTTGGTACTGCAAGTTCATTATGTTCACGTTTCAAAAGCCTAGATTTTTTTCTACTAATTATGACTCTAGCCGTGAAAGCTTATGTTATTTCATCGCAAAGTAGCGCTTTTTAAAAATGTTTCATTTTTTTAAATTATTTTTTAACACTTTTCCATTTTTATGATGTCCCTTTTCATTTTTTTTTAATATGTTTTGTTTCTGAATCATTGACATTCCACTTATTTTTCAACAAATTCATTTATACATTTTCATTTCTGTTAACGATCATCTGTTTCTTTCACAAACTACTGTTCACTATTTGTCGATTATTTATCCTCATTTTGATTTCATTTCATTTTTTTTTCATCTGCATCTTTTGGGCCTAAATCTTCTACTGTTTTTGATATTATCACCTATTTTTTTCCTTCCTAAAGATTTCAAACCTAGTAACATGTTTTCTTCCAATGGAAATTCGAACCTCAAACATTCACCGAGAATTGTTATCAATCACGTTCAAAAAAATTCGTGAAGTTGTTGAATTGAAGCGGTTAGGTGGGTGTTAGATTGAGTTTGATGGTTAGTTATGTGGTACATTTTGTTGGCGCCTTGTTAAGAAAATTTCGTACTAGAATTATATTGTGAAGAAACCGAGAAACAATCTTTCACATATTATGATCCAACTGAAATTCAATAATCGAATAGAGCTGGCCGGTTTTTGTAAAACCTTTTATAGTGAGAATAAAATTATTGTATTCGTTTTCCAATCGTTTCGGTCGGCTTTTTGAGAAGAGAAAAAGAATAACGTTGCCTCTTCATCAAAGGATCAATCAATACATTTCAGAATCAAACATAGCCTTCATAAAACCCTCCCCATCAATTACTACGACCTTCTGCCTTGTCTCCTGGTGCTACCCCGTTGCAATACATACCTCTTCAATTCCAATAAAGTTGAAATGCTTCCCAGTTTGCTACTCAGTTACTTTCACTCATCTTTGAGTGAATATGATGGCTTCACTCACATCTACACGGACGCTTCAAAGTGAAAGCAAAAAACAGCAGCTTTCTCTACAGCCAACACATCCAAGGCATTCGAATCGTCTCCGATAAGCAGTATTCACAGTGGAGAACTCTTCTCAATAAACCAAGCGATGAAATTCGCTGAGGATAAAAAGATTATCAAAACACTTATCTTAACTGATTCACTGAGTTTCTCCAACGAATATAATCAAACACTTCTTTAATAAAGTCCATCAGAAGCAATATTCCTTCAGTCAACGAGGCCGCCAACGCATTGGAATCCATGTGGGTTCCCTCGCACATTGGCATCATCGGCAATGAAAGGGTAGACAGAATTGCCTGTGAAGCCGTGTATGATGAAACACTGAAAGCACAAGAGATTTTGTTCATTACTGATCTCAAACATCAAATGAAACATATCATTCTCGACTTTTGGTATTCCAAATAGAACTGCTCAAGAACAGAATCCCTGTACAATGGAGACACCAGATTGTTATAACACGTTTACGTATGGAACATACGCGATACACACATGAACATTTGCTGAATGGGGAGGAAGAGAAGACATGCCCTATGTGTTTGGTACCAATGTCAGTGGAATGTCCCAGTTTTGTACCACAACGACAAAAGTTCAGCATCAGTTCAGAATTGGAGACAGTTCTTGGAGAGCAATGCAACTTTGGAAATATCGTAAGGTTCTTAGCAGAAATAGGCATTATTCATAGAACATAATTTTTTTGATGTCACACAGTTTCTAGCCTCAATGTTGTAAATAGTAATAACTTCATGAAATGTTAACGTATTATTGCGAATAACCCTAGTGGTTATTGTGTTTATGAGTTTTGAAATTCAATATATTTCAAAATGAACGAATTGAATAATGCTGCATACTGTAAAACTAGTCGAGGAGAAGCTATCCTGTGAAATTCACGAGTGGCCCTGATGGAACAACATGTATTGGAAAAAACCTTGTGGTAATGTAATGGATATTTACAGCGAGCGGTTGTCATAAGCATGAGTTATTTCACAAAACAGTTCTGATAGAAATGTTACATTGAAATGACATCTTCAATTTCGAATGGAGTTATATTCGAAAGTATATCTGAATATTGAATCTCGATTTCAAATTCATGATCATCTTAAGAAACAGAACAGGTAATCTACATTGTGAGAGTTCTTCATCAGAATTTTTATGCTTTTTGATTGCGGAGGGTAAAAATTCTCAGAGAGATCCACATAATGATAACTGAAATAAATGAAAACACTTTTATCTGGTTTCCATTATACAAAAGTGTTCATTCATTTTATCACAGTGATCATGAATTTCCACAAAATAAACGAGTCGTCAGTTACACAAATCGAATAAATACTAAACAACCCACGAAAGTAACAAATTCAGAACACAGCTGTATGAAAATGAATATTTCAGTTTCAAAATGTTGAAAGTCGATGAAAAATAATTATCACTATGGATACAGATATGAAATATATGTTAATATTTGATCACTATATTTTTGGCTTGATTTTATCATTGACATATTACGTATAGACATAATAAACAAAAACTATACGTATTTCACATAAATGAAGATACATATCTAAACAAAAATTGTAGTTTCAGAATCATAATTTTATTCAAAAATACTGAAATTGACATTACTGGGACATCGATAGGATCGCTACATTTACTCTATTGTGTAGCAATCCTGTTAATAATATCTGATTCAATTCCATTACTGAAGTTTGGAAAACAAACTGGATAAAAAAAATGTTTTTTGTGAAACATTTTTTTCGAAAGTTTTTTTCTTTCGTATAATTCAATGTTTATTTGGAAGTAACTGTTCAGAATGGGCTTTCCTTTCAGTTTGTGTAAAAGTTACTTCTTTGCGTGATCTACACATCTACAAATATAGTTACCTTTTCGAAATTGATTGCTTCCTTCTTTTCTTTGGAAGATTCCCACGGTTTTTTGTGTAAAGATGGAGAAGTAGAAAGCCAAAATCTTTCTACCACTAGTTCGGTAAGTACGTACTTCCCAGACAAGGCTTGAAAATGCAATTTTTTTGAAAAAAAAGCACGCGTTTGCCAAAAAAGTTTTTTTCCTAGAAAAGCTGCCTTGCGCTACATTATTGATGACTCACGGTGTACAATAATTTCAATTCTTGTTATGTCTGTGTTGTTCAGTCGATCACAAATATGTGTTTCAATAATTATAATATGAGATATAAGTATTGATTGAGATTTTATATATTTCAACTATTGATTTTATTTCACTGTTTGATTGCTTCACCACGTACAAACTATCGCCCAGATAGTTTCTGTGGCTTTGTATGTGTTTATTGGACTATTTTCTATTTCGATTTGTATCTTCACCATATTTTTGTCAATAAACATTCATTCATTCATTCATAACTGTTTTTCGAATGATTCACTGAAAATTTTCTTTTGTGAGAAACCCGGTATTTCTCTTGAAATGAAATCTCGTAGTAGTTTATCGGTCGTATTCGACGTAAAAACTATCGACCCGTTTTGTCTCTTCAGAAATGTTCTCCTTTCGAGGAAACATCTGGATAAATATCCTTCGTAATATTCGGGCTGGAGAAGATTTCTGGTACAATAAAACTCGTCTCTGAGATTGTTTTGATTGACATGTGAATTGTTTGTTAGAAGGGTCCAAATGGGTCAGCTTTTCCAGCATCCTTTTTGAATCGACGTTCTTGATTCAGAACACACTTCTACTTGAGATTCATTTATATAAAAAGATGAGAGGGTGTGTAAAGGACATGTCGATGTTTCACGATCCATTATGGTGTCCTCCGAAAATATTGTTAATTTTTTATATGGATTTATATGGAGTTTCAGAAATATCTGCAGTTCCGTGTTGAATGGATCCGGATCTTTTATATGATGATGATAGCAACATAAGTCTTTATTTCCCATAAATAATATATATAAATCAAATTCTTGAAAAAAAGAGCAACGTTGATACATTGGGAATTTGAGCCACAATAAACCCTTGTGGGTTGCGGTGGAGGGTCGAATAGACCCACTCACTTCTGATCTAACCTAACCTAACCTAATACATTGGAAATACGCTGAAGATCAGGTGGTCTGCATATCTGGCAATACGCAGACCTCTGTTATTATTCTCAACCGTAACGTGAGAATAGCGATAAAAGAAAAAAGCATAAATAAAAATAAGGAAAGAAAAAACAATTGAAAAATAAAAGGAAAATTTGGCTGATACGTATATCTATCTATATCTATTTACATCTTCCTACCAACACATATACAATTTTTTGATAACAGCACGGTTCATCAGTTTAATTCATACAACGTATTCGATTGTTCATCAAGAAGATGCGTTTTCATCCTTTTTTTGAAAGCTCGTTCACTCAAAATTTTCAAGTCGCGAGGAATTGAATTTGAAACCTTCGATACCTGATAAAAAAATGAAACGTTTTTTAACTTTTTTCTGTAGTATTCACTACCAAATGCTGATACCGTTGTTTTAACTACGTTTATTTTCAATCAGTGATCGTAAGATGTAGTAACTAAGTTGGATATATATCTTGGTTTATTTTCCCAAGTTCATTACCGATATTTTCTGGAAAGAATGAATGGTGTAATTGCGTATCATTGACGTGAAAGTTTATGTTGCAATGTTTGACTGCATTTTCGAAATCAAAAGTATAAAGTGCAAACAGCAATAGGCCCAGCATAGAACCTCGCGGTGCTCCTGTAGATAACTGTAGAGAAGATGATATTTCCTCTCTGATTTTTACACTTTGACTCCTGCTAAATAAGTGATTTTTGAAAGGTGGAATTGTTTTATCTACGTTTATTTCCAATCAGTGATTTTAAGATGTAGTAACTAAGTTGGCTTATTTTCCAAAGTTCATTACCGATGTTTTCTGAACCCCGACTGTACCGTAGAAATAACACCGAACTGACAAACATATTCATGCAATTGTGTGTCAATCTGTCTCCCCAATACCTTAGACAGTTCGGGTAGAACACTAACAGATAGATCTTTGAATTCTTCTATATTTCGTCTCTTAGAATATTGTTGGACAAGTGCATACAGTATGTTTTTTCTTTCATAACGAAAACACTTTAATATGATCGAAGAAATATAGATTCAAATTTTTGATGGCTTGAAAAGCCACGTTTTCAGAAACACTCAACAATTATCTTGTTTACCGAGTTGAATTATTCAAATGAATGAGTTTATTTCTCCACAATTATCACGAATTTTTATTCCAACGTAATAATATTCATAATCAGTTTGGTATGGAAAGGATACTAGCTTATTTGGAGCAATTTGACAGTCTTCGGTGATCGATCATCTCTCTTTCTGTTGCATTCAAGATGACTCACTCCAAGTGATACTTTGCATGCATCACACTATTACAGTAGAGTTGTGATACTTTGCATGCATCACACTATTACAGTAGAGTTGTACGATATTGACGGAGAAAACGAAGTTCTCGAATAGAAAGGAATGACTTGATATGTTCTCAATTCAATAACAATTTCGTATGTGAAATTTTCTCCTCGCCCCGAAAATTGATTCAAATGAAAGTTTGGATGAAATTTTAGGTGTCCTTTCTCAATAATTTTCATCTACATCAAAATGATGTGAATGTTTCCGATTCACCCGAGTTATTTACATATTAATCATAGTTGACGCTTTGAAATAAAGTTTTCATTTCGAGTTAACTACTGTGGAAAAGAGTGATTATTGAATGGTTATAGGAAAACAATTACTGTCATATAATCTCTTACTCTTAGTCTTTGTTTGAGTACATTTTACATTCTTATTCGATTCTGTCTAGTTTATTGGCTTATTCAGGTTTCATTGATATTCTAATGAGCATGTTAATTTTTGGAATTTGTTATACAAACTTTATTTCTTTTTGCATTTAGTATGAAATGCAAATAACAATAGTTCCACGTAAGAATCTTGGGGAACTCTCACCCGATCAGTAACATTACAGATAAAAAGCATAAACATACAAAAATGAAAGAATAATGAATCTGAATTGATTCAATTGTGCTAGGAAAGTGACGTGATCAACTTTGTCATTGATTACAAAATCAGTTAGATACAGTGTGCTCCACTTTTTCTGTCAATATTTTCAAATTATTTTGTTGTGAAAGTCAACGAATTTTTTATAAACCATTATTTCAGCTGAAACAAAGTTGGAGAACTAGCAAATGGATATAATGAAAAAATTGAATTTTTTATACATATGAACTGAAAAATGTTGGCAATATAAATGAATATTGTAGTGGATGGAGTTAGAGTGACATTCAGGCAGTACCATTCCAGGACAATTCCTCAGGTGAGCATTTGTTTCTATCTGATCTGTTTGAGGTAACATCCATTTCTTTCTGGGAAATAAATGCAAACTTAAGGGAATTGGTTCTCTGGATTGTCTTGTTATGTAGTATTCGGCCTTAAATTCTGTCTCTTGGTTCAGTTCTAATCTTTCAATAATACCCAATTGAGTATCTGTGTTCATTATCTTGAAGGTGTATCAGCTATCAGTTCTCTGTTGATACATTTGTTAGGATCATTCAATTTGTATCTTATCGCTTTAGAGTATTTTAACAATTTTTCAGATTCTCGTCTATAACTATTTCCTACCTTTAATAATTCTTTGGATGAATTGTCAATTTTGTTTTTGATGAATTCCAGTCTGAAGTGGAAATTGTTTGTTAGTGTCAAAGTATTAATTCCTTCTATTGGAATATTCCTTACCGTTTAACTTTAACCTTTCAACCTTGTTCCCCCCCTCAAAATTGTAAAACCCTAATTTGATTCATTTTATTACTTCGCATGATATAGAAGATGAATTAGCAAGTAAACTAATGGTTCATAATTTTGACTATTATTTATGAATTTGCAGTTCCAAAACTGTGGAGGGTTTCATATTACAAGATATGACTTTCGTCCTCGCAGTCACGCGCCTACCATTGATGATGTCTGTCATAGTAACAAACGGAACGTAATAATTTATTTCTCAGCAGACGAGATATTGAATAAGAAAAGTCAATGTGGATCAAATAGGCTCACATTCAGAGCTTTGGAATACAAAGACTTGTCGTTAAGATTTCTAAACATATTGGAAATATTGATGACGATATTTTTATGAGACACATTCTGAAAATAATTCGTCTGTTGAATAAAAACAACTCGTAACAACGAATTATTTGAGTGGATTTCTGAAAGTCAATAACGAAGAACAATTTTCCGTTTCATTCGATGATTTATTGAAATCATTTTGAGAACATATGTGACCCTGGAAAGTACAAAAATATTTTCAAAATTTTTTCCTACTGAAACTTTTCTCTTTCGTCAATGAAGCATTTCTTGATGATGAATTTATTACCATTTCCTTCTCCCCAAATCTGCGAAAATTCCATTCCATTGATCTGGAGCTTGTGATGAATGAAACAGTAACCGGTTACTTAGTTGCACACATAAACATAGTTTCTGTTGGTTAGTTTTTGAGTCTGGGACTCTGCCTTCCTGATGCATTTTCCAGAAAATTTTACGATTTCCCAAAATGTTTCTACGGAAATTTTCATCATGGTTTTTATTAGAATTCAGTTCACTTCACAGCCGCACAAAGTTGGCAACGCTGTATTGCTCTAAGAATCATAATGTTAACCCAAAACTGTCCTCCTATCGCCTGACGACACCTCTTTCATAGTCGTTGTTAGCATACTAAACAACTCTGACCCCACATTTCCTAGCCCCCTACAAACTTACAGCCCACTTGAGTTGAAAATTATAATGCTTATCATGGAGCTCGGAAATGCATAATTTTGAGTGTCGCGCAAAGAAAATACCTCAACTCTGATATACGTATTACGCTAGTCTTCTGTAAGTCTCAGGAAATTTGCATTTTAACGAGGTGTGTATATGATGTAGCGAAAAATATAAATCTCTATGCGGTTTCGAAATGATTATAGTGAAATAGGATGTGATTTCTGATCCTATTAGGACTTGAGTATATGGAAGTGAAGTGTTCTGATATAGATGATGAATTTTCCCCAACATAGGAAAATATGTAGAACATTTAATCAGCAAAGCTAGTGTTATTAGCACCAGTTTCATAGTTTTGGATTGAATTGATATTTGAACTCTAGTTTAAACTCCAGTTTGAGCTTCAGTGCAAACTTATTTTGGATCTTCTTCAGCAATTCGGCGTTTTTTATGTTTCGTTTGGAGCAGTTAGGCCGGCCATACACGTTACGGTATACCGGAGAGGTATACCTGCACAGGTGCACCTCTCCGATATACCTGTACAGGCAGGAGCTCACATACGCTACGGTAAACCGGATCAGTGAATGGTGGACAATCGAGAAATGGCGAGCCGACAAGATGACGTGATTGCTTTCGTGGGTTTGTTAGTGGTTTTAAACAACAAAAAAAGAGGAAAACGCAGGACGTGGTGTGAAAACTGGCTTGAAAAGAGAAGTGAGTATGCTCGTACAAAATTATTGAAAGAACCGCATCTATTTGCGGATGACTGAAGAAACTTACAAAAAATTGCTCACACTAGTAACACCCCTAATCCAAAGGAAAATTACATTTTTCAACCGTTATTTTCTCAATCCTCATATTTCCAATTTTTCCTTAGTGAATGCTGATGAAAACGGATCAATTCGTGCTTGAAAATAGGTCCATACGGGTGTAACTCCGGTTGATCTGGAAATTTTGCTGGTCGAAAACGAGTGGAAAGACAACTTTTCAGTATTTCTCTATGAAATTGATATCACTGATACTTGCTCAATTTCAAATTTCAACGAGAAATTTTTGATTCTTATACTTTCACTCTACACAATTCCTCATTGACATAGTCAACTCTGTGTGGTAAAAATCTTATCTGTTAGGATTGATAATCATCAGCCATCATCTGCATAAATTGAGTGTCAACTTTAATATTGATAAAATAATTCAGGAATTTTATAGTTTTTCGAAAGGTAAATACAAAATTCCACTGAATCAATCCATGGAAAGAGGTACCCACGGAGAAAATAACTAATTAATAGCTAATTGGTTTCATTTATGAATTCTTCAGGTTATTTTTGAGTTTTGCTGGAAAAAATGTTTTCATATCGGGATAACTTTTCGAATATGAACAATTCTGTTTCTATGAGCTAAAGTTTGGATGTATAATAACCAATAACAAAATTTACACAGTGATAATTCAATTAATTATTCAATAATCTGCTTCATTTGTTCCAAATTCAAATACGAAATACAAATATGAAATAATTTTTGTTCATAATTCAGCAAATACATAGTTCGATAAGTGCATGGCACTTGCTTCGAGAGAACATCAGGTTAATATAAAATACTATACATATACACATTTATAATATAATGGTGATTATATGAATGAAATATTAAATAAAATGAAATAAAATGGAGGCTCATTGGTTATAATAAGTTATTGGCTCAAGAAATCTTGAACTATTAAGATGAGGATTTTTTTTAATTCTCAACAAAACTGCAGATTTTGCATTGTGGCACATTGAACATGAAAAATTTTGATTCTTTTTTTAAACAATAGTTTACTAGAAATAGATTCAATTTCTACAGAAAGTAAATTGTACAGTACAAAAGCATTGATTTGTGTGGATGTGTAGATCAGTAAAAATTTCATCGTTCCCATAAAATCCAGACTAATGAAAATATTAAATTTGGGTACACTTGAATAAACCATGTAGAAGTGTGAAGTTGCGAATGTTATCTTGTCCGCAATGAAGGATAAATATTTTTCTTTCTTCGGATACGTACGAAACTTTTCTGAGAACACAAAAGTTCCACCTGAAACTTTACAGAAGCGCCGCTTAACACGATGGAGTGCGAGAATTTGTTCTTTGAATTAGTAGCCATTAAATCACCAAGGAAACAGTTGTAGAGGTTGGAAACGCTGAATTTGTAGATAATTTTCTAGTTTATTTGTAAGGACGCGCTTGCTCCCAGTTTCAAGATAAACATCGTTGGAAGTTCGTTTTATGATATAGATAGAAGGCAGCTATCTAAGTAAAAGGAAATACATTTTAAAACACAATATTTCAACATTAAATATTGAAACAAAGGGAGATTTATATTGAGTCCGTTTCTGAGGCTCAGGCTTGTTATTCGACTTTCCGATACGAATAGTGGATAATGATGAATATGAACATCAAGAAGTTGTCAATTGGCATCAATAATGAACTACCTGGGATGCAATACTGTCACTACTTTGGATCATGGCAAGTATTTCTTGAATATACGATATTTTATCAACTGTTTCCATCTATTCATCAACTGATGACTTTTTGTCACTGAAAGGGAAGCTGAACATTGAAATTGGCAGCAATGAACAATCTGTTGCACAGTTAAACAAACTTTGCGGGTTTGTTCTATGGAAATATTATGATGAAGTATTGTTAAATTGAAGAGGTGGAAGCTGTCATGATGAGATGTGAATTTATTCAGAACATCTCTTGATGACATCAACATATTGGGTAAAATGGGCTTCAAAAAAGTGTTTCATCAAAAGTCGGATGATTTGTAGAAGAATTTTGCACTGTTGTACCAAAATATTCCATTCGAGTTAATTCGTTTTCGCTGATATACCTTCTTTCTTGAGTTTTGAACACAGATTTTGATAAAACTTCGTGAAGAGCTTCATATACCAGGTGATTCTCTAAGGTGGCTCACCCATATAACTTTTTATTATTGGAGGTAGAAAAACGAAAATTGAGGGTTGTGTATTGAAGTTCAATTTACATTCTTTGATATATTTACTTGCTTTACCGTACTTCTAGTTTGACCGGAATAAAACTTAAACTTCCGATTTTTAAATGGGACATTCTATGTATTTTCACTTATTTCGATCGAGAATGATAATTTGAATCCAACAATACTTCACCTGTCAATATTTCACAAATAAAATCATTTTTATTCTAATTTATACTTTTTGATCTAGAATGCCATAAATCGAGTAAATCGCTTCATTCTTGATCGTGTAACATGGGAAAACTACGACTGTGAGGCTCATGACTTCACAGTCGTTTTAGGAATTATTCTATAGTCGCAAATGTGAATTTTTCCAGTTAACTTGATTTTTTTAAATCGGAAGGAGGTGGCTCGTCGGTTTTTTGTGAGAAATCTTACGAATAATTTGATGCCACACACTTTCACTTTATATTCTTTATTTTTCTGAACGATTGCAAGAAACGATCATACTCAATAACAAATAATACGTATTTGGTATACTTATGTACTACGTCCTGTTATTCTAGTTATCCGTGACAAACAATTGGAGCTGTTCCTAGGACCACCAAAACATATAGGCTAATGAATATGCAGAGGAGATGAACGTTTTCCATTTAAAATTATTTATTCAGATGAAACCCGATTCACCAATTTGGTTATGTTCAATAGGAATAATAAAAGGTACTGGTCTCAAACAAATTCACGTCTGATGCAAGAAAGAAATTTTAAAGAGCGATTTGTTTTCATTTGCTGGATGGCTATTATCAGAGGAAAACTTTTGGGGCCAATAATTTTCGACGGACAACTGACTGCGAGGAGATCTCTATAGTTCCTTAGAAATCAAGTTATTGTTTTCATTAACGATTTGCCACTGGCTCACCAAGTTGATATCTATTTTCAACAAGATAGAGCGCCACCTCACAATTCTCAAGTCGTAAAAGAACATGTGAATGGCACTTTCCCAGAAAAGTTTATTGGAACTTATGGACTTATTCAGTGGCCTGCGAGGAACACTCTTGAGTTGTTATATTTTTACCTAAATGTATTGTTTCTTTATCATATTCTAGATCACCAGATCTTACTCCGCTAGATTTTTTCTCTGGAGAACAATTGAAAATTAGGTTTACAATGCAACATCAGCTACTCGTGAAGAACTAGAGCATAAACTAAGGGTGGCATTCCAGAACATCACTGTGCTAATCAATGTGATGCGCGCAACACAAAAGTGGAACTTTGCCGTGATAATGGAGGAAATGTCATTTTGAAAGTTCATAAACTTAATG
>WOGR01002553.1:0-17245 GCA_015342045.1 Leptinotarsa lineolata | reverse complement strand
AGTTTCGTAATTGTTAGATTCTAACTACTGAGAATCTGATGTTTTTCTATTCATGAAATGACAAATCCATTTCATCTGAAATATCACTTTCCTGATTATTTACAACAGTTATATAGTCATGATGCGAATAGTCATGATGAAGTTCCCTAGGAGGCTCGGGGGTTATAATCTACCCAGAAAACGTTGATACGGAAATGAAAAAAAAAATCACTCGGATAACATGCTTATTTCACTCATTCAAGTACATTGTCAATAGATAATCACTTCTCACGACAAAACTTCGGACAGTTACCAAGCAACGTATTTTCGAAAACAAAGTTTCATAATTGTTAGATTCTAACTACTGAGAATCTGATGTTTTTCTATTCATGAAATGACAAATCCAGTTATCAATATTTGTTTTCTTTGGACGAGATAAAATATGGGTACAAAGACAAAGGACATGAATTGTATTTTTCACAAGTGTACAAATTGTGATGACGTTGCGGAATTCTGAGTGAAAGATAATCTTGAATTACTTCATTATCGATTTGGTGATTTTGAATGTAAGGGGCAATTGGTCGCATTAATTTGCAAGAGTTGTGATTTTTTTGACCAACGCTTACATCATCAAACAAGCTTCATTGAATCTTGTTCTGAAGACTTTTTGAATATTTTTTTTGGCCCTCGGACGCATAGTCCATAATAGTCAGAAAGTAAATGTTATTCTCCTTCCCTAAACAAGAGATTAGGGTTTTGAATATTTCATCTCCTGATCCTGTCGAATTTCCAGATTGGCATTTTATAAGTTTAGAGGCGACAAACTTCAGGCTGGTAGGTTTTTGTCGAATAGCGATAACTTTATAAATCTTAATTATTCTGCATCGGTTCTTATACTTGTAATTATTTATAATACCTGGTAGAAATAAAATAATTGAAATATATTGTCTATCGCTTCATGTTTGAGTTCATTTTTGAAGTTGACAAATATCAATCATTTTTAGATAACTGGCATAGTTCTTATATCAGTTGGAGCATCAATTAGAACAATATACTCTGACTACCACCTTTTTCTCAATGGAAACTATTTTTCTTTGCCAAATCTTCTGATAGCAACGGGATGCTTGATTTTCTGTATATCTTTTTTGGGTTGCTATGGAGCAATGAAGCAAAGCTGGATCATGCTTATGGGTGTAAGTATTACATTGTATACATATATTCAAGAAAATAGAAAGTTATCAGCCTGTTTAGGAAGAAGTTAATGACATGTATTTAAACAGGAGAATAACTAAACTGATGGTCAGAACGAAAAGAGAGATAGTGTGACGGTCCCGCTATATATGGTTGGATAGATGTTATTTTGAGCGGTCATTTTATGAGCTTAACCTAGGTTAGGCTTTAAACAGTACTCCGCACAGATCTTGAATATCATGGCACGTGTCTCTTGGTTAGGAATAGCAAACATTTTTGTTATTTTATTTGGTTTAATGGTTAAATTATATGTTTACATTGTTCCACAATCGAAGAGGACACAAATTCGTTCAGTTACAAGAGGCATGAGACAATTCACATGAGTATCAGTTATCGAAAATATGTCAGCTTATGAGTTTATTTCTAAAAATTACAGTTTTGAACAGTCACACATTTCGCCGATATAAACGAGCCTTTTTGGACAACAACAACTTTCTACTTTCCGTACTTTTAGGAATCCACAATTGAATCTCCATTCAATTGGTTCATCTTAGGTCTCAAATCTACCCTTTCTCTATTTATAGCTACATGGCTATCTAACTGCAACTCTAATTATGATTGGAATCTCAACACCAATTATTGAATGTTCAATTGAATCGAGAATCTTTTTAATGAACCGTATTGGCATATTTATATGATCTCTTCCTGCCATAAAAGATAGCCTAATTATCCCTACTCATATTTTGGGGTACGTAAGAAAGTCACTGGCTTACGACATCTAAATGTTATTATATATTTCACAACTTGATGACACACAAAGAGACCGCTAAGTGACCATCTGTTTATTGAGCAATAGCCATCAATTTTTACAAGTTACATGTGTTGTTTTTGGACCAAGCGAGCCACTTGTGTGACCTCGTTTACCTGGTCTCTCACGTGTTGAAATATTGCAACATCAAAGATGTTGAAATTTCCCTTTCTTCGGTCTAGTCACGTATCAATTGATTTGATTTGAAAGTTGGCCAATTTTACTTGTTTCAAGTTGCTGTTGCGCTCCGTGTTCGAATGCCTAGGGTTAGGTGAGTGCAATTTCTGATTGAATATTGACTTCAGTTTTGGAAACTTATATATTTATTTATTGATATACGTCTTTATCGCGGTTGAATTCAAACATTAATACATCTCGGTTGAATTCAAACATCTTGAACTCAAATAGTTCATGGATCATTTCATAATTATTTATAGGGCTGTCACAATAGGCTGATGAAGAGAAATATGTAATGTGGCAGAATCAAGAAAACATTGAAAAGTAAGAACTAGAGAAAAGTGGATAAAGTAAAACGAAAAGTGTGTTGTGTTCAATATGGAAAAGCATAATCACATTTCTGGTAAATTTCTTTTTTTCCATTCTGCGAGACTAACTTTGATATTTTTTCGATATGTTTTATATAAATACTGCAGGTTATATATTGGATATATGAAAGACAAGAAACTAAAGAGAACGTCATCCAGAGTTTTGATTCTTAACGCTGTCGGTTCAATTACTCAAGGTAATTTTTATTTGTTGAATACAATTTTCCTAAAGTGAACTTCTTGACTCTTCCACTCATCACCAACAGAACAGGTCTATTCAGATTTCTTTCGTGAAAAACAAATTCATTCTGAGTCACTCATTTTCGGATTTGAAGGCCGTCGTCAAACCCGAAAAATAGTGACTCTGAAAACCTTGGCCGCGAAAGCCTTAACCATCTTATCAAATTCATTCTGAATCTCCGAATATCTCTCTCATGCTCGTAAAAGTTCTGCTTTTGCTTAAGACAGTGAATCGACTTTGTCAAAAACATGTGCGTATAAGTGGTACGGTGAGATGTGGTGGAAAATTTGCCTTGATCTGGTACTCCATCAACATCCCCAAATGAACCTAACATCGCCGAAGTAAAGGAAGTGATGACTGACAAATGTCGTTTAGGTCTGAGAAAGATACCCGCTGAAATTTCTTCGACGTCTCACGAGTCACTTTTTGCCATTTTGAATGATATTTCAGACATAACGCACCATCTCACAAGGCTATCATTGTGAACGAATATCTGGCCAAAAACTCAACAAATATCATCGAACGGCCACCGTATCTACCTGATATGGCTCTAATCGATTTTTTCTTTTTCCAAAACTCAAATCACCATTTCGGGGCACCCGTCTTCAGTCGATAACTGACAAAAGAGTATTCGCAGCGATACTGCTGTCGATTCCAAAAAATTCATAAAATGTTGTGATGATTGGGTTGTTCTTTGGCGTGTGTTTATTATTTCGGAAGAGGCCTAATTTGGAAGCGATACAATAAATTTTAATGAATAATACATATTTTGCGTTTATTCGACCAATTCCCGGTTTTTTTTGACACAGTGGTATCAAGAAAATGAAGGGAAAACCGTTCTTGTCGACATATGGTGATGTTTCATCCAGACTAAATCACTTTACATGATATCGAATATTCAAGGAATTTGTTTTTAACAAAGAAAATTCATATTACCATGTTCTGAGAATGGCTGCTTGAATTTCTTAAGGATTTGACAAAATTTAGTGGGCTGATGACTTCTCTATATTCACATTTATAACGGTAGATTATAATTTGCGAAAAGTACAATGTTTTTAATGTTTTTTTCAGTTTTCGATTTTACTGGGAATCATTTTCATTTTTGAATTTGCCGCTGGTATAGCGGGATACGTTTTGAGAGATCAAACGTCCAACTATCTCGAAGTTACCATGAAAGAAAATATGAAGTTATATGGCAAGGATTCCAGTATTACAGAGTTGTGGGACACAATTCAAAAAGAGGTAAATATATTTAAGCTTTATGAGGTGCTACTACAAGTTTTGATTCACCGTTCAGAAAGAACTTTAAATGTAGGTACCACGTTATTTCTCTTGCAATTGTTCAGCATATTCAGGAGGTTGAACTTTAAAACTACTACTCTCACTTGAACAAACTTTATGGGTAGATTACGATTCGAAATGAGTTCGGATGAGTTTGATGAAGGAATTGAATAAAAACAGGAAAATACATAAATGTTACTGGATCTTACTGGAGTTTTATCCCAACACCAAACCGTCATTTTTAACACCTCGACACGTATTTCGATCACCAAGTGATCATCTTCAAGAGGAAGAGAAGTTAGTATACCCCAACACTAAACCGTTATTTTCAACACCTCGATACGTGTTTCTATCACCAAGTGATCATCTTCAAGAGGAAAAGAAGTTAGTTTAATCTTCCTCTTGAAGATGATCCCTTGGTGATCGAAACACGTGTCGAGGTGTTAAAAATAACGGTTTGGTGTTGGGATAAAACTTCAGTAAGATTCATCACTACACCAAAGGTTCTAAAACAGTGCATCACAAGTAAATGTTACTGGGATGTAATATTTTGTGAAAGGTCATTGCAGTGGGACAATATTGCAATAACCTTTTTGAGTTGGATGGTCTCTGGAGATGATATGTAGTCAGAGCAAAATAGTAAAAATATTTCACATCATTCAATTCAAAAAAATCATATTTCAAACAGAACCAGTGCATCCAAGTATTTCTCTGTGGGTGAAATATCATTTTTGCCGCCCTCTACCACTCCAACATAGACAAAATTAATTCCAACTAGTCATGAGCTCTACCTGCAATTGATTCAGTAGGATATATAATTCAACTATACCAAATCTTACTTTAATGCATACAATATTTTAGAAGTTATGACCTAGTCTAGTAGATTCGTTGACACCTGGCATACCAGGTAGACTGATAGTATTATTTTGAATAATTAAGCCATTTCAGGATGATTCACCACTGATTCCTTTACAAGTAGTGAGTGGAAAAGGAATATTATTATGTACGAATTTTTATGTCAAACATACATAATGGTTATACCTAACATATTTTAGTATTTGAAAAATATTTCATAATAATTTTGCACCGATGAGAACTATTTTTTGATCACAAACTGTGTTTTGAATTCAATATTCACGGATGATTCATTTTTCATATTCTCTTTGACACTTCCAGTCTTTTTTTGGAAGTTAGGTCAGAAGTGAGTGGGTCTATTCGACTCTCCACCGCATTCCAAAAGGGTTAATTGTGGCTCACACCTATTCAAACTCAATAAAAATAAACCTAGCTTCTTGAAGAAGCCGATTAGTTTGTATGGTGAAGGATCTTTCAGGTCAGATGGTAAGAGTGTGGTTCTACCAAACTCTGAAAATCTGATTCGGTTCACGGCGGGGCAGGCACGAAGTATATGCTCTACTGTTTCATCATATTCCAAACAGAGGCGACACACACTGTCTTCTGACAGTCCGAGTCACTGCATATGATGATTCAGACGATAGTGACTTGTAAGGAAGCCTGTTAGACATCGTAGTTTATCCTTACTAAAGTCCAATAACTGTTTGGTTTCAAGCTTCGAAGGGTGAACAAACGCCTTGGAGTGAGCCAATCCTGGAAGATTTTGCCAGAAGTCTTTAAAACTTCTTGCCATCGAGGTGTTCAATGTTTGTTTGGCAAAGCCTAAAGCAATGTCAATGACAGGTTCTGGTCCGATGAAACTATTTGCAGCACCTTCCTTTGCAAGGGAGTCAGCAGCCTCGTTGCCTTCCAGGCAAGTGTGGCCAGGAATCCAGACCAGAGACAATTTGTTAGGTCTTTTTATTGAGGAAACTCATTTTTGGCAATTTAGACGTTGCCCGGTAGGAGCCAAGTCCTTCCAACGCCGCTGGACTGACTGAGAAAATTTTTATTGACTTGTGTGTGAGGTTGGATTCTACCAATCTTTCCGCACACAATTCAATAGCAAAGATTTCTGCTTGGAATACAGTCACATAGGTCCCTAATCGGGTTGATATCTCTGTCCTGGGTCTGCTACTGAAAACACCTGCACCAGAGCCTGAAGGTGTTTTTGATCTATCTGTGAACCAACAACTATCTGCTCTCAATATTTCCTTCTCCCGGAGGATCCAGTCCTCTCTACTCGGGAAGAGTACTTTATAAGGCAGTTCGTAGTTGACAGTTGGAGGCATAGTCAGAGGTCATTCCTAGAATGCTATGACTTCTAGTGTCAGCCAGCATTTTAGTGAACTCTGCATTAGATTGTTTTGTGCAATTGGCGATGTGCACAAGTCTGTATGCAGTCCATCTAGCCTCTCCAGAAAAATGTGGAGAGGAGGTAGTTCTAGAAGGATCTCCATGGCCGCTGATGGTGTGGAACATATAGCCAGACAAGCCTGTCTCTGTATGCCAGAGAGCTTCGCCTGAGCGATTTTCTGTAAAGCTTTCGGCCACCAGGCTTCCAGAAGGTGACTTTAATTCGGTAGACCAGCATTCTGGAACTGCTTGACGTAACTAATGTTTTTGTCTTGTTACATCTTACAACAGTATATCCTTCGTTAGGCCAAGTTTCGTCTAGATAATATATCTCTCTATTCTCACGTTGAAACTCTCTCATCTATTTCTGGTAATGTCTTGTCCAGGAAATAATTCCATCATTTTCAATTAAGAGCGATTTTCTGTTGTTTTCCCAGCTGAAATATAAGTCCCTTGGTCTCTTTTCAAGGCTTCCAAGGCTCAAGGGTCAGTATTTTTTCCGTAAAATAAAATGACTTTGCTTCTCTTCTAATTGTAAATTTATAGTTTTCATCAGCAGTTACAGTTATTCTTCATGAAGATGATTTTGGTGATTTCACAGATTCTTCATTTCTCTCATTTTTGAATTTATATTCACAAACACATTTTAACCAGGGTATCGATGGTATAAAAAAAGTTTGGTGTAAGAGAGTGTCATATACATAAGAAATAATAACTTTTACCTTTAACAGAAAACGCGCATTTGCTCATTCGTTTTACTGGAGAGAAAACCGAAGTAGCTATTTTGAATCAAACACTAATATGGTTTACTGATAACAATACTGATTATGATGCAAAGGATTCATCAATGTTTCATATTCTCAAGTAATGAAGTACCTAATTGAAGCACTATTAGATCGGATCGAATCATGGCGTCATCTTCTTTTCCAGTGAAAATTGAAAATATTTCAGGTATTATTCGACAATGTGCACTTTCAACAACTTTTTGGTTTCGGTAAATGCAATTCTCTTGGAATCGCAGTCCACATTTGGTGGCTGGGTTTCTGTGAAGCTGCTAGGAATGGTTTTTCTGGATTGGAATCAGATTCTAATATACTTTCATGCAATTTTTTCAATCTTCTGGAAAGAATGGCACTGGTTGTGACGACTTTTCTGCCTTCCGGGGCTTTTATTGTCTCCTAGCCAAATATGGTTCAACATTAGTTGGAACTAAACTCTCGTCTCTAAAAATCTCGCCTCCTGACAGTAGCGACAAATCCCAGTACCACAAGTCGTATCAGGTTTGCTATCACTCTCAATAAATTCATTTCAGGAATAAACCAAGTCAAAATCCATTCAACCTTGGTTCAACATAAATTGAGAGCAAGTGTCGCATCTAAAAATCTCAATTACTGACAATGACGAAATGATCCCAGTACCACAAGTCGTATCAGGTTTGCTATCACTCGCAACAAATTCGTTTCAAGAATGAACCAAGTTAAAGCCTGTTCAACCATGGTTCAACATAAATTGTGTTTTGTCTAAAAATCTCGCCTATTGACAGTAGAGAAAAAATCCCAGGGCCACGAGTCGTATCGGTTTTGCTATGACTTGCAAAGTCATTATGAATAAACCAAGTCAAAATCTGTTCAATCATGATTGAACATAAATTGAGAGCAAGTGTCTCGTCTAAAAATCTCGCCTGTTGACAGTAGCGGAAACATCTCAGTACCACAAGTCGTATCAGGTTTGCTATGACTCGCAACAAATTAATTTCATGAATAAACCAAGTCAAAATCTGTTCAACCATGGTTCAACATAAATTGAGAGTGTCGCCTCTGAAAATCTCACCTACTGACTGTAGTGGAAAAATCCCAGGGCCACAAGTCATATCAGGTTTACTATCACTCACAACAAATTCATTTTAAGAATAAACTGTAGTTAAATAACTCAAGAACTAAAAATTAACTTCTTACTGATCATAATGGTTCTAAATCTGGTCAGTGGCTAAAGCAAAATTTCACCAAGTCCACCACTAACACAAGTGGACAAAATAGGAGTTATTTTGCAGTATCTGAATGAGTGGAAATAGAAATCTTGATAAATTTTCAAGTTACTGAAAGATGTTGAGGTACATATTGGATAATAAACATGTTTATACAGTAAAAATATAGTGTAAACATTTTTAGCGGAAAATCGTTGGTGGATTTTTGGGACATTCAATATGTCTATTGGTAATTATGTGAAACACAAATATTTGTAAATGATAACGGAATGACAAAGATAACCTTTAAGATAACTCATTAGAATACACTATTATGTGTGTTCACGTATGACATCATTGTTTCGGAATGGTTATTTTGAAGTTTTTTCATTAACCTAAGGTAAGTGTATTGATAGTATCAGATTAATATTCTGTACTTCGACCACCAGTGGATCTAACTATGAAATGTGAAGTGAGAGAAAAAGTTTTGTATTTTTCACATTGTTGAAAGAATAGGTGAATAAACTGATCAATAGTTGAAAGGTGGTGAAGTTTTGTGAAGAGCTATCAAGGAATTGAAAGGTAATAGGAAAAAAAGTAACACAAGAGAATACAATTTAAACTTTTTGAGAGAAAAATTATTTTCAGAAAATATATTTTCTTCTAGCAATAACGAACAGGTCATCATTTAAGTAAAAACTCATATACCTGATACAAAAATATTGATATTTCTTCTTTGAGTTCGATCAACCTTAGTTGAGGTATCTGTCAAATATTTCTCCAATAAGTTCTGGATAGGGTGAAAATTAGGTGAAAAACTTCATTAGTAATGATATATTGCTGAAAAAAAAGGAATAGTAATACGTAATACGTAAAATATAATGGTTCGTAAGGCTTCAGCATTCTGGAACTACTTCAAATTCCGAAAATTGTTCTGCATGTATACCTCTAAGTACCTACATTGAGTGATAAAACTTTGAGGCATTGAAAATTTGGCAAATAACCGAAACTCATCTTAACTAGTGGAGTCAAACTTAAGTCCGAATGTAATGAATGTATTTGCGTTTTTTTATTTTATGATTTAATGATAAATACTTCGAAATAACTACTGATGGTGGTGTGTAGTCTAACCTCAACTAACAGCTATATGTTGTATTTTGCCATTTTCGAATCGCCTTTGAAGTTTAACAATACCCTATCAGATAAAATCACTTTCACTGTTTCACTGGCAACGATATGAGCAACTTTTGAAGATATTTTTTATGAAGTAAATCTCACAATAAAGTGTAATTTGAATAACAAGTATGGTTTCGATTCGATCTTAGTCCCAGTACGAACCCCATCGGGCACTTGTGAGTTCTTGAATGAATCAGGACGACAAAATGGGTGTTGATGGATTCATCAGGTGCTTTTTTAAAATTATCCTGCAGAAGATTGCAAAACTAGTTCAAAACAACTACTATCGAATTATTTGTTTATGTATATTACATATTCCATCACTTGTTTTTTTTCAACTCCTACTTTTACATGTTTTATGTGACGATTTCCATGCTTGTAAAAAGTCTCAGGGCAATAAAGTATTGTATTGTATTGTAATTCAAGTATTCCAAAGGCTCCAAATGATCTTCGAAGAAATAACAATATTATTAAGATTCCACCTGTCGACAACGTTAATGTTACTGTTGTTATGGGTACCATCTTCTAAAAGCAAAAGATTGACAAAGAAGCACTACACGATGAAATACTATATGAAGAATATGTACCAGACCCTCAAGAAAAATCAACTCTTCTTTTCAAAACAAGACACATCATCGCTGACACTACAGCACAGCAATCCCTTTTACCTGTATACTCTATTCAGAATTCATGAGAGAAAAGTTACGCTTAGAATCAGACTGATCATAGGTTCCAACGATTCAAACAATCACAACTTGTCCAAATTACTATTCCTAATCATTCAACTGCTACAAAGAAAAAATACATCTTTGGCTAGGAATTCGATCCACTTTGTCAAGTTACCGAAGGTAATAAAAGTCACAGAACCAGATCTACTCATCACACATAGAAAGCTATCGTGGAATTACAAGAGTGCTGGGTCCGGAACGGCTATTTCCAGAAGAAGGACGAATTCTTCACCAAGACAAAGGGCTACTAGTGGGATCGCTACTTTCTTCACTTCCATCCAGCATATACAAGGAATGGTTTCAGAGGAGCCCACAAGAATCCCAGATTCTGATACATGTGACATCTTCATAGTATGGAAATAACAGCATGAGACCTTCCATTACATTCACAATGAAGAAGGAAGCTAACAATCAAAGACTGTTTTTGAATTCAATGATAAAGAGGACCGACAAGCTGGAAACATCTGTATCCCGGAAACCAACTCCCGCGGGACTAATCTACCAAGAGAGGAATCATTAGGACCATAATTTATCACTCATCCAATATATGTAACGCGAAGAGAAGTATCAACATCAGAAAAGATCAGAACAGAATGGTTACTCCAGAAATCTGGTAGACAGACCTTGACCAGAAGATGTCAGGAGCTTCACAACTATTTTTTATGCCAAAGAAAAGTTAGCGAGGTGAGAAAAAAATTTATACAGATCCGGGAACATTACCAGTAGTAACCTTACAAAAATTAAGCCCAAATCGGTCGAATACCGACAATGGATTCCGAGGATAAACTGGTTAGACTCTTACCTCAGCAATAGGTTTCTATTCGCAAGAGTAGATGATAGAACATCTTCTATGAACTATATAAATGATGGTATAACACAGGGGTCGGGGCTTGGTTCAGTTATGTTCTTAACGTATCTAAATGAGTTGACATCGAAGGCAAATTAGAATCGTTCGCCGAAGATACCACCTTGTTTTGAAGTGAAAAAACATCGCTATTTTGAAGGAAATAACCATTGATGAAGACTTCAAATTTGGTGTGATTATAATTAGATTTTATTTAATAATACCTGAAACAAATATGAGTTTTCGATTCAATTATGATACTCTTTCGGCAGATGGTCAAATAACTGAACTAACGAGTTCTAAATTTCTTGATTTGATATGGATAATGAATTTAACTTTAGTGAAAATATCGAAATGTTAGATCAGTTAGATGAAAAGTTATCATCGGGTTGCTATGCGGTACGAGTAGTATCGAATTAACTTGAATTTTTTGAGTACTTACTATTCCTTTGTCGAATCTCACCTCACGTATAATATTGCATTCTATGGTTTTTGCAACAGACAGCAGATGAACCCAGCTCTTATACCATAGAATAGAATAATGAGGTCAAATTTACCTTATTTGAACTGTTTTTTGTTAAAACTGTTTGTTTGTTGCACAAAAAATATCTTACACTCTTACAAGTCACTCTAAGGTACGTCACATAAAGCTAAAGAATTAAGATCGATGTTAAATTTTGAGTGGCCCAGTTTATTTCAACCTCAGCTCAGTTAAAAATCATTATAACAGCTCATTTCACTTTCAGATACATGTCAGAATGAACAACCTAGACGATTCCACTCATGCAAATGTTGAAGACATTTCGAAAGAAAACATTTCTGAAGCCTTAGCAAAAAAACTGAATACGCAGCATTTTGTAATTCTGAGATATAGAAATGAGCCCCATCAGGAGAAGAATGGGTTACTGGGTGATCACAGTATTATTTTCGTAACGATCCTCAACGCTGAAGGAATCGAAGAGCATATATCGTTTTTCCTGAAACTTTTTCCAAAGAAAACGGCACCAGCGAAATTTGCAGAAGGCTCAGGTGCTTTCAGAAAAGAAGTGTTCATCTACAGTGTACTGGGAGAATTCGTTGAAAAAGGAGTTGCTATTGCCGCCAACGTAGCGCCCAAGTGTTACTTGGCAGAGTACAATAAGCACTTGGTTCTGGATAATCTATTGGAAGAAGGCTTCTGCATGTTGGACAAACATAAAACTCTTGATTTTGACTCTATTTTGACCGTTCTCCAAGCTCTGGCGAAACTGCATGCTGCTAGTATAATTTATGAGGAAGAATCCAACAAGAACTTGTTAGCAGAATACGAAGAGGATTTGGAGGAAAGCTTCTACAATGATCAGGAAGGTTTCATCAACTCTAGAGGTATTGAGGCTTCTATCAAATGTGTCGTGAAGGAAATTGAGATATTCGACTTTCCCCCGTTACTTTCATCTGGTAAAAGTTTTGCTGAAATAGCTATGACGATGTGTTTGAAAATCTATCAGTTGGTGAAACCTTCCAAGAAGTTCAGGAATGTCCTGAATCATGGCGACCTTTGGATGACAAACTTTATGTTACGTTACGATAAGGATCAAGTTGCAACGGAATGTAAATTCTTCGATTTTCAATTTGGACGATACGCGCCCCCCTCTCAAGATGTACTTTCGTTGATTTATTTAACCACTACCAGGGAATTTAGGGAAAAATATATGTACCAAATCATAGGCATGTACTATAGTTATTTGGAGAAGCATCTGAAGGTAGCGGATTTGGATATAAACGATATCCTACCGTTTTCTGATTTCATGGAAAGTTGCGAGGAACAGAAGTTGTTTGCAATTGTACAGACTGCTCTTTATTTTCCACTTATATTGATCAGTAATGACAAGGTGCAAGAATATTTTTCCGATGAAACTCTCAATGAGAAAGCTCTCTTCGAGGATAGGAGCTACCTCGTGTTGGCTCACAAGGACACTGACGAATCTTACGAGAAAAGGCTGAGAGAATCTATTCAAGATCTTAAGGATTTTTGCGAATATTTATAGTAGGTAGTGATAACGTTAATGTCATTTTGGCAAATTTGTTATTAGTTATAGGTGAAATTGTTAATCTGGAGATCAGTACTTGTTTTCTTATTGTGGAAGAAGGGTTCCATTGTAACATTTTTAAATAATTCAGTTAACTGAATTTGATTGATCGATATGACATAATCTAAGCTACAATTTCTTATTGACAATTAGATAGACGTATGAGTTGAAAAATAGTATCAATATCTAGAAAGGTTTCAGTATAAATCAATGTTGGATAAACTTAATGAGGAATGAATAGAAGTTTAAAATATTGAGTTGTTTATTTGAAACCAGCCAGGATTGATTCCTTGAAATAAAATTTTTGTTCAAATTGAAAGGGTTATATTTTCAGGAGTGACAAATTTTTTGGAAAGGAAGTTTTTGGCTTTCTACTACTCCATCTTGATACAAAAAAATGTGGGTACTGAAGAGCCCTAAGGTAAGTGTCTTACGGCGAAACATCGATGTGTACCAGTGAGGATGAGAGTGTTCCATATAAGTGAAATTTTTACCTTTCATTTAGTATATTGTGAAGGAATGATATCTGATTCAATTCCATAACGAATGTTTGGAATACAAACTGGGTGGAGAAAATTGTTTTTTGTATAATTCAGTGGCCATATGAAGGTATTTGTTTCGAAAGATTTTTTTGTGCAATTCAATGTTTATATGAGAGTAGCTGTTTCAGGAGGCCTTTTTCTTCCAATTTGTGTCAGAAAGTTACTTCTTCGCATGATCTACACATCTATGTATAGAGTTACTCATTTTGAAATTAATTACTTCCTTCTCTTTGGAAGATTCCCACATTTTTTGTAACAAGATGGAGTAGTAGAAAGCCAAAACCTATCTTTCCCAAATTTTTTGTATCTCATAAAAGGTACCCTTTAAAAAATCAACTATGAAGTTTTCGGTTTCCATATTTCGTGTTGTCACACTCTAAAATAATTTATTCCCAAAGTAATCATTATCATTTGCTGAGGAAAACGGCTCTGTGCCATAAAACTCAAGTTAAACTACGATCTCTAGTCCATTGAAAAGTTACATTTAAGGTTGTGTTTTTCACAGGACACAATTTCATTTTTTCGATGTGTAGGGGGGTTAGTATGAGCTGAAGGAGTGTGTGGGGGTACAACTCTTGTTCCCTGGCCGCCATCTTGGAAAAGGGAATGCAAAGAGTTTTCGCGCTGTATTTCGTAAACCAGCAACCCTACAGAAAATTTTATGGGAGATTATTTGTAGCAAATTGAATTGTATATAACTTCATTCCTGTACTATTCATCGTTAAATAGAAAATGAAAGAAATATAAACAAAAATAACTGAACTTTTATGAAAACATTTTCTTCTGAGCGTTATAGCTTTTTTCTGGTCATTCCACAGTGAAATGATTTCAGAGTAATTTTATAGATGGTTTTTCATCGGATAATTTACTCTACATTCATTCATATGGGTTTTACAATGCTTCGAACTCGACCAGGTTGTTGGATACTCGTAAGAATACGATAAAAACGAACCATTACGCTTAGTTTTCTATTATATATTTATTTATTTGGGATCGGAATTCGTCTCTAAACAACAGTATGATAAGTATGTTGGGTATGTATAAGAATAATATGGACTATCTGCAAGTATAATATTTGATGGCTACTCCGAAAACCCTGATATCTCAGGAACAAAGCATCAATCGACAGAGATAAAGGTTGATAAGAGCACCGTACTAACATTACCTCAAGATAAATTTATTGGGAATGAAATAACAAAGCAAACTTAATAGGTCTTCTCAAAACTGTTCTCTAAGAGGCGGGTTTTGGTGTCGACCAGACTGAATCAGATGCAGACACAGTCATCGTCCGTTTTGCGTTTGCTGCATTCTAATCCTATAATTCTGTGATTAACATAGCAGAGGACATAAATTATTGAAATTCAACAAACATTTAGGGAAAATTATTCGTTGAGAAACCCTCTATAAGATTGTTTTGATGTCATTTCATCGTAAAATGACCAAAAAAGGTATAACGCCCAAAAGAAAATTTGTTCAAAAATTTTGAGTTATTTTTGTTTATAATTTTTTATTTTACGATGAATAGTAATAAAAATGAAGTTATGAATAATTCAATTTGCTACAAAAAATGTCTCATGAAATTTTCTCTAAGGTGGTTCACGAGATACAGCGCGAAAACTCTTTGCCTTCCTTTTTCCAAGATGGCGGCTGGGGGACAAGGAACTTAAGCTTATGCAAATCCCCCCAACACATCGAAAAAAATGAAATTGCGTCCTCTGAAAAACACACGCTGAGGGCTGAAATATGTAACATTTCAATGGACTACTTAGTTCGCAGGCTATTTCAAAGCGTTAATAGCAAAAATATAGATTATGTGCGTTAAGTGTAGAAATGCGAATTTTCTTTGTTTGTTCAAAATGAAGAAATATTTGAGTATATTTCTACGTGACAAATATTTTCTGAAAGAATATTATTAACTTATTTTGTGTCGAGTTTTTCATCCAAGTGTATTTTCGATTTTTAATTTCTGTACTGAATGTACACACTGTAAGACAAAGTGTTGAAATGAGAAAAATGTTGCTTATTTTTAAGCTCATTCGAATGACATTTTGATATTCTGATTATTTTAGGAAACAACTGAAATTTGAACAGTTTGTTCATTTTTTTCTGGAGTTATTTGGAAAGATGATAAAAAACAAAAATCTTTCTCGAAGCAACTTTTCAAGCTACACAATATGGCGATAACAGATTTTCAATCCAATATTTCATCTCCGTGGAATCATCACCAATTTTATTCTTTCAAATAGATCAGTATAAGTTAGCCGTTTTAGCGACAACTCCACTAGTGTATTGCCATAATCATTAGTAAATTTTGAAAAGTCATTTGAATGAGCATTCTTCCCCAACTCAACCGAATTTGTATATTTTATGGTTTCTATTTTATTTCTCCATGCCTTTATCTTGAAAAATTGTAAAATATTTTGATAGCCAATGGTGACGTATTGACGATTCTCGCATAATATTTGACACTTGTGAGATTTTCACTTAACAGTTACAAAAACGAAACACGTGTTTCGCTATACAGTAGCTTTTTTGGGCGTGTCTATTATAGACACGCCCGAAGAAGTTATTGTTTAGCGAAACACGTGTCTAATATAGACCATGCCCGCAGAATCTACTGTATAGCAAACCACGTGTCTAGTATATACACGCCCGAAGAAGCTATTGTATAGCGGAACACGTGTATAGCAAAACATGTGTCTGGTATAGACACGCCCGATTGTATAGCAAAATACGAACCTAGTATGGACACGCCCGAAGAAGCTATTGTGTAGCGAAACACGTGTATAGTATAGACTCGCCAGAAGAAGCTTTTGTATAGCAAAACGCGTGTCTAGTATGGATATGCCCGAAGAAGCTATTGTATAGCGGAACACGTGTATAGCGAAATATGTGTCTGGTATAGACACGCCAGAAGAAGCTATTGTATAGCGAAACACGTGTCTGGTATAGACGCGCCCGAAGAAGCTATTGTATAGCAAAACACTTGTCTAATATAGACACGCCAGAAGAAGCTATTGTATATCAAAATACGTGTCTAGTATAGATACGCCAGAAGAAGCTATTGTATAGCGGAACACGTGTATAGTGAAACATGTGTCTGGTATAGACACGCCAGAAGAAGCTATTGTATAGCAAAACGCGTGTCTAGTATGGACACGCCCGAAGAAGCTATTGTACAGCGAAACACGTGTCTAGTATAGACACGCCAGAAGAAGCTATTGTATAGCGGAACACGTGTATAGCGAAACATGAGTCTGGTATAGACCGCCCGAAGGAAGCTATTGTACAGCAAAACACGTGTCTAGTATGGACACGCCCAAAGAAGATATTGTATAGCGAAACACGTGTCTAGTATGGACAAGCCCAAAGAAGTTATTGTATAGCGAAACACGTGTCTAGTATAGACACGCCAGAAGAAGCTATTGTATAGCAAAACGCGTGTCTTTTATGGACACACCCGAAGAAGCTATTGTACAGCAAAACACGTGTCTAGTATGGACACGCCCAAAGAAAATATTGTATAGCGAAACACGTGTCTAGTATAGACACGCCAGAAGATGCTATTCTATAGCGAAACACGTGTACCATTATTATAAAAGTGTTCAGGTGCAGACAGTCATCGTCC
>WOGR01002552.1:0-17247 GCA_015342045.1 Leptinotarsa lineolata | reverse complement strand
ATAGTTGCAATTAATGAATGAAAAACAACCATGTATTTTTTTATTTTTTTCCATTTTTTACCGAATTTTATAATTTTTGCGCTCCATAACTCAATTATTATCATCTATTTTTTTATCGTTTAAATTATTATATGTATGAAACTAATGGAGATACAATAAAAAATCCCACACTTGTAGTATTGATGATGAAAAAAATGTTAATTAACAATAGCGTAATAAATCGAATAATTGCAATAAACATTTTTTACCGACAGATTATCGTTCATTTATTTTTTTGAGAATATGCCTGAATTTTTTCATTCCTTAATTTATATATTTTATATGCTAAAAATTCTTTTTTGTAAAAATGGCCCAAGCAGGCACGGCATACGCACGACTAAACAGCCGATTTCGAGCTCATTTTCGGGGTTCCGGGAAAATTATAAATATTTGTCCTACAGTTCCGGGAGTCAAGACTATTTTATATGAAATTTCTTTCTCTTTTCGAATTTTTTTTTCAATTTAAAAAATCTCAATTGGTTTTTGAGATATTTGCAAAAAACTAAACCAATTTTTGAATTTTGTTGATATTGAGCTGTTTCAAAATTCTCCTGACTAGACGTTGTCAAAAAGTAATGTCCGGCATTGTGGATTCTAGTGTGGGAATAATGAGTGGTGCCTTTCCCAGAAAACCGACTGTATAGTGGGACGCAAATTGTTCAGCTGGTAGATTTGCTGTTGTTGCAATTGAATTATAAGCTTGTGTAAGTGGTGGAACCATGGATTTTGAAAAGTTTTGATTAACAGTTTCAACTATCGACCAGAAGGATCTAGACCCATGGGATTGGCAAGCAGTTTATCCCTTATTATCTGATTGAGACCTGAACTCAACACTACTTTGGCGTTCCCTACGTCACTTCACCTCAGAAACAGCTTAATTATTATTATTATCACATTCAGAGCCTGCCTTATTCATTCAAAAAAAAAACTTGACACCAAAACAGTGCTTGTGGCTTGAAAAAAAATCACAGCTGGGTAGGAATGAAGGCATCAATTCAATATCAAAAAAAAATTGTTGCCCCATTCGAAAAATAATATATATTTTTTGCTATTGGGGAACATGTATCACTGTGCATGGAACTATTTTCAAAACTTGATCTTTTACATTTTTTTTTCATATATTACTGCGTTGTCGTTATACCGAGTTAGTACTCATGTTCGGACACTTGGTATAATAACTATGTCAATATCTCTTTGCAACTAATTGACCGTTCCTTTTAGATATACGTTCCTTTCTTTTGATAATCAAATATAATGAAAAGTTTGTCTTCATGCCCAATTATTAGATTCATTCGTATTTCAGTAATTATAATCAAATTTAAGAAATCAAATTAGACTTTCTGAATTTCGGCAAAAATAAAGTAATGACGAAGTCTCTAATATTATCTACCAGATACAATTTTGGGTTACGTAAGCAAGCTTCAATTTTAGCAGTAGCTATAGAAGATTTATTATTTTCATCTTCTGGTAAAATATATTATGCTGTATCAATCTCAATAAATCAGAAATCAACAAAAGGTACCTAACGAATCAGTGCTTTTTCATTTTCCTATATTCCCTGTTCATTAAAATGTTTACCTCTATGGTTTTTATTATTTTTTATCAATCAAATAAGTATCAGTTTCTAGAAGTGGTATTTTATTTTATAGATGTGTATTCGTGAAATAAATAATTTTCAAAAACTCATAATGAATTTCACAATACAGTTCCATAACAAATCCGATGAAGTAAAAAAGTACAAAGTAAAAAAGTGGGGTAATCATGATTGAACCATGAATATTTTATTTGATCATTTTTCCAATAATATTCCAAATCATTCCATATGATATATTTGAAAAATTTGTGTAGCGTACAGATCGAAACATATTAAAGATGTTAATGAGTTAATGGAATAACGTAATTTGAAAGTATTGATTCTTTTTTCGGATTATATAATGAAAAAACGTATTAAAATTCACATACTGAAAGATAATTATCAATCAATACTTTGTTGGAAATATTGTGGGATAGACGTGCTAATATATTTTTTGAGGAATAATGTATACAACTATATTTGAAAATAAAGATTAAATGTTGACATTTCTCTCACTTTACTCTGCATAGCACTTACTAATTTGGGTTATATTGACAACACGTAAATTTAACCATGAACCAAGTTCATGCGATACAACTAGCCATAAAACCCCTTGAAAATAACATTCTTCTTCAATAAAAAGTACAATGCCAAATTTGCATTGCACTACCTGCTCTCAACAAAGAATATTTACAAAGGACCCAAGGCGGTCCTACAAATTATGATTTAAAAATTTTTCATTGATGAAAATTGATGAGTGGAAAATTCACAAAATGAAGTAATACTTTAGTTTAAACCTTAAATGGGACATTCGTCATTTTTGTTATCAAATTTTGATTACCTACACCTATTAATTAGTTGACGAGTGAGTCAATAATTGTCAAGAATAATGCTTATTTACAATTGTGAAAACAAAGTCGAAGCCAAATAAAATTTGTGGGAATAATAGCAGGTTCTATATATCAAACAGAGAGTTATTTTGTTGTACCTACTAAATTAGGTTACCAGGAGTTTAGAAGAAGAAATATTGGAAAGTCGAACTAATCTCAATCTTGGTGAAATAAAAAAAGATAGAGAGAGTATAAGCTGATGGTTGAAACTTTCAAGAAAAAATATTGGTAATGCACAAACCAATATTGTAATGTATCAAAATATAACTATGAAAAAATATTAAATGAATAGTGAATAAAGGGTTAGTTATCGGTTCTACACAAAACCACTTGCATGTCTGGTAAACCTGTACTTTAGTCGGGGTATATTTCCAAGTAATTTGAAAGCGAGTAAGCTGATCCCGATTTTCAAAAAAGGCAATGTAAATCTTTCTGAAAACCATCGCCCTATCTGCATTATTCCCACAAATGGTAAAATTGTGGAAACGATAGTCAAAAAATTTCTATCTAAAAACTTCGAGAAATTCAACCTACTTAAAAATAATCAATAACGGCTTAGGAAGTTCAGTTCAAGCTACTGCCAAATTTATTTATGACATAGTCGAGTGTCTTGAACAGAGTAGGCACACGGCAGTAACCATGTGTGACCTGAGGAAGGCTTTCCACTGTATTTCACACAGTATCTTTCTTGACAAACTCGAACATTATGGCATCAGGGTCATGGCAAATGATTTTTCAAATCCTACCTCTCCAACAGATCACAATCAGTCTTTTTGAAAGAAACCTTTTCAGTAAGCTCAATAGTAAAACACGGTGGACCACAAGGATCGGTATTAGGTCTACTTTTGTTCATTATATATTATCAACGATATCTTCGATTATATGAATCTACAGAACTGTGTACTGTTTGCAGACGATGCAACCTTTTATAGGGCTAACTCAAATCATAATGAGTTGAAATACCAAATGGAAATATCCAACACAAAAATTTCAAACATAATCGGAGCAAAACTCAATCCATCACATTTTCGACAAATTCTTCACTGAACGAAGGGTCTATTGTAAATTTCTTGGGCATTACATTAGATGAAACTTTGAAATGATAGTGCCATATTGAAAAACTTTGTTAAAAATTTTCTAGTCAATTATTTCTCCTTAGATGTTTCGCAAAAATTCCAAGTCCAGATATACTCAAAATCTCGTATATTTCTCTCTTTCACTCACATATCACATACGAAACCGTACTATGGGGCAACTCATGGTCACAAATCATGTATTCGTTCTACAAAAAAAAGCTGTGAGAATTATTGCCAAGGCATGTTTTATTTAGAGTACCTCTATCTATCTATCTATCTATTCGTTATGTAGATCTGTTTTCATAGAATACTTTGAAAATTCTGTGTCTCTGAAATGATTTCTGAGTAATCATAAATAATCTTCAAAAAATCTTAGAAAAGGCCGAAACTATTCAGAATTTGTGTCCATAATGAAGTACGTCAGTTGCCGTTTAGAGAGGTCCTCCCAAAAAAATATACCTACCGAAAATCAGAAACCATGCCAAGAGATCCGAATTCCAAGAAAAGGCCCTTCGTTCGAGGCCACAGTGCTTTCGTAATCTTCACAGCATGTGCACGTTTCATACGTGCGAAGAATTCAGTGTCGTAGCTGGGAAGTTTTTCAATCATTCTAACACTCTCGAATTCAACAAAAAACTTTATTTATGGTAATTAATGTATATGTTACGGTGAATGTACACTCTTGGGAAATGTACACTTTTACCGTAAAATGTGTAAATTTCCCAAAAAGTTAGGTGTATTTGAACTGAATATAATGTATATGTACATTTCCTGGATGTGTACTCTTGCCTTCACGTTTTAAAGTTGGAATACAAATAAATTAGGTTAGGTTAGGTTAGGCTTTAATAACAAAAATTATTTTAATTAAAAAATGTAAATGACAAACAAAACATACTTTTCTTTATATATTATATAATATGTCGTAGGTTATGATCCCAATATTCATAAATACAATTTTCGTCCTAGTTTTTCAGGACCAATACGATGGGAATCAAACAAATAATAATAATAACATACTTTTCTTTATTATAACAGGTAAATTTTATAGAACTATAAAGGAACATATAGAAATTTCATAATGAAAATAGTTTTATTTATTTGAGCAAGAATTGCTATTGTGGCACTTGGAATTACATAATATCTCAGCATTGTTACAGCTGCATTTTTTGAGGAACATGTTCCTTTACAGATGCATCTTTTAAAACCTTGTCCACCAGTAAGGGACTGTATTCCTATAATTTCTTTCATACCGATTTCTCAACATTTTGAGGAACATCTTCGTATGATATAAACTTTTGTTCGCAAAATAAGATTGTTTTAGAACTCTTTGTTTAGTTCCTAGTTTATTTAATACTAACACTTGCGATTTCGTATTTTGTATGCTCACATTTACTAAAACGACTTGATCGTTGTGAATTCAATGTACATTTCCCTTATTCGAAATTGTAACTGTTATTTGAAAGCACATTACCCAAATGTACACATTTTCAGGTAAATGTGCACATTTACCTGAAAATGTGTACATTTGCCGCAATATCTACTTTTACCGTAACATATATACGTGAAACAATTGAAAGCCTGTGGACTATCAAATGACCTTCGAGAGAATCTACAGAAAAGTAAAATCAATAATCTTATGGAAATTAGTTACGAGTACGAATATTTTCAAAAAAAAATAAATAAATCGTCTGAATTCAGTTAAATCTTATGAGCTCGGACTTCCACTGTTCAAAATCATTACCATATTTGAATCCTGAGAGAGGAGAAAATTAAAATAAAAAATCAACGCGACTGATATTTTGAACTAGAAGTATGTCTTGAACTTGAAAATCTAGGTTATTCTTCACCTTCGAACGAAAAACGAAGAGGTTTCAATACATAAATGAGATTGATGGCTCATCTCGACCTAATGTCGTGATTTTTTCCAAATCAATTCAGATACCACTATTCCAACAAAATTATAGTTGACAGCTTCATTCATTGTTCGAAAATAAATAATCAGGAAATCGCAGAACAAATGTGGAGTCACTTTCAAAGTAACCACCAAATATCAAATAGCCTTGCAGTGAAAATCCATCTTGGTAGACTAAAACGTACTAACGTGATCCCAGAAGTACTCGGCCTGACCTAGAGATGGCAGTAGTTTGAAAAATATCACAGTATTTGAAAGTACACAATCTATGAAGCATATGTTTCGAGTTCGAAGACGCCGATGTTTAGTATTTGTTTGGCAGCCATCAATAGCGAACGTTTTCGGTTAATTTGTGGAAATTGAGAAAATTGAGCATTGTTGAGTGGTACAATATTTTTATTTGAGAGGCCTCAGCCCAACCAATATGAGAGCTGAACTGGATTCTACTCTGGGCGAGTCTGCTTCTTCATTTAAAACAGTAAAATATTGGGTAGCAGAGTTTAAACGAGGTCGTACTAGCTGCCAAGACGAGACCAAATGAGTTGGCGACTCCAGAAACAGTAAAGAATATCCACAAAGCGGTACTGAAATATCGTCGTGTTATTTTATTTAATATATACATCAATTATACACACATTTGAAAAGTTGAGCGAATATTAAAACGAAATATAACAGTACAGACAGAAGGCAACATGCCTGTGAGTGCATTTTTCAGTTGAATTACAAAACAAAAAAATGTAGCAGAAGTCCTATTTTTCTGTTATGGATTTTCATCAAGTCTTGGACAATTTCAGCACATATAACAATAAATGGAATTCACAAACTTTATCTGAACATTTAAAAGTAATCGTTTTTTGCTAAAAATCAGAGACCCCTTTCAAACTTGACGCCACTGCCTTCCTCTCTCGGGCCGGTGCCAGGCTCTATTAAACGAAGCTTTCGTAGGTCAGGATTGCTACCACACAAAATAAAAATCGTATTCCTAACGGGATGTATCCTAGCACATAGCCCGGTCAAAATGAGCCAACCACAATAGAGAACAAAATCGATAGGTGATTCATATCTTTGAGAGCGTACCCTGCACAGAGGGGTATTTTCATGATTTTGACGACATTGGGTCAGTTAGAAGAAAATCGTGAAGTTATTTTTAAGAAACATGTGAATATTCGTACGAACACTTATAGCATCTACTTCAGATTTTCAAACTCGGTTATAAATCTGTCATCAAATACCTTTTAAGGAAAATAATTCCAAATTTTCACACTTTAAGGAGATTGAAGGTGGAGTTGATTTTTATCAAAACTCTTGACAAAAATAGATAGGTGTCAAATGTGGGATCATTCGTACTTATATCATTTTCACTGAATGTTTCAAAATATAGACATATTATACAAAAGGAACTATAAGATACGCCATTGTTGGAAGTAAATTTCTATTACTTTTTTAACTGTTGACATTACTGGTTATTTCTCAGCATTTTTGAAAAGATGACATGTAACTATATTCCACACAACGGGAAAACCCGTTGCATTAATTATTGTACAATAAAGATGTTGATGTCCACATTTGTTGTATATTGTGTGAATTGTATATGAAAATAGCATTATTATGAAATCATTGTCAAATGGTTCGCAATATTCAAACTTAAAAGAAAAGATATTTGTTTATAAACACAAATTCCTCTTATAGTTGGATGGTGCAGCTGAAAGTCTGTCAACTAAGAAATCATCGTTTGTATCAAATAAAGCTGTTTTTAGAAAAACTTACATAATTATAATTTTCATGAAGAAATTCAGTATATTGCGACAACTATATTTATGAATGAATTTTGTAACAATCTGAGTTAATTGCATTCTTTTACGTTAAAAAGAGGTTGTCCGCTCATAATTGAATATTGCATATTGTGTGTTCTTTGTGGTTTGGATTCCAAATACTTGAAAAAATTATTGGATTTTTATTTCTATACCTGGTAATGATTCCAGTGTTCAGTTAGAACCATAATAGTGTCTTTTCACATGGTGTAGGTACTGTAGGTATAGTTATATTCACCACGTTATACCAGGCAGTGCTTTCAATCTGCCATATCAGTGGTACAGCTTGTCAAATATAGGGAGAGGTTTGAAAGTTTTTGCTCTCTCTCTCTCTTTCGCTAGTAGCGTACTAGCGAAAGAAAGAGAGAGCATAAATTCTCAAACCTCTTCCTATATTTCATAAACTGTACTAGATCAGGTCATCAAACATTTGTATTCTTCTGTCCTTAACAAGAACAATGTACATGATCACTCCTCGAAGATGTCTAACGTGGAGAAATCCAACGTCAGTCTGTGCGAAAAAGCCAAGTTTTTACGTTGACTGCAAAATGAAAAATAAATTGTTGTCTCTCATTGCAAACAGAATAGATGATACCAGTGGTCCAAACCGTTGCATTTGTAATTTGATTCAAGTCAGCGATACTTTGATGTGCTACAGATCTAGTCAGTGGTATAAGGACAGGACTTGAGCTGTAAAAGCAGATCACTCATTAGTTTTAATGAACAGTGCCGAATTGTATCGAGGACCTTCTATCAGCTAAAACAACTGCTGTAGGATTCATTATTTAGAAGCATTTTGTAGCTTTGCACGAGTTTTTCAATTCCTTTTGTTTTAACATTTCTCGAAACTTACTATAAAAAATAATATCCATGATAATAATTAAACAATTTTCACAAACATTTTAATTTCTAGACGCGAATGGCTATTTAATTTTCTACAAGTAACAGGTCATTCCATTCATAATATTCAAAATTAAATTGTAAAGAAATTCAACCTCAAATTTTCGAGTTTTATAATAAAACTGAACAACAGATCTAGCAAGCAATGCTTTGAAGTTTGACGTTAACATTAATACATATAATAAAAGTATAACTGATGGCTGCCTGTACATGGACTGAAACTTTGGTTACCTATATTTACAGTTTGCAAACCGATTTCTTCTGAATCATAAACAATTACATGAGAACTTTTTGTTGGAAAATCTGGGAAAACCCAAAAACTGAAGTCACTGCAAATGAAATCGCGAAAGCAACAGAAATAATTCGTTTGGATTGGATCAAATTATTCCTAACTATTTTTCGACTCTTGAGTCGTGAAACTTTTGTATTCAAGTAGTATTCAAGATTTTTAAATTATCAAATCATTTGTAAGTTTAAATTGAGGCATTTGAACAAATATGCACTTGGGTATGTTATTGTTACCGGCTCTTCAAACATATTTGAAATTGCCAATGAATGCATAAAAAATACTCAAATATTTCAAAGAATTGTGATTTAGGACATACTGTAATTACCAAACTATTTCAAAAGGTAAGATTATGAAAGATACTATAGAAAGACATCAG
Organism: Leptinotarsa lineolata; assembly: GCA_015342045.1. NCBI lineage: Eukaryota > Metazoa > Arthropoda > Insecta > Coleoptera > Chrysomelidae > Leptinotarsa > Leptinotarsa lineolata. The sequence continues at coordinate 8,381 of WOGR01002552.1, read as the reverse complement.
TTGTTATTTATACCACCATCTGCAGTATCTACTTTGACCTTACTATAACTAGAGTGATGAAGGTATCCATTATCAGCGGTGCTTTGGCGATGGGGCATTTCGAACATTCGAGAAACAGTTACTCGGTCTCTCTCTCTCTCTTTTCTCACGTCACCCACCCCGCATGCCAGAAATGCAAGGCAATCGATAAAAACAAGAGCACGAAATTCAGGGATTGATCTTGAAGGCCAAGGGCAGGAAATGAAACGAAGAGGAGCCCTTGAAATGGGAACTGCAAGCAGTGGCAGCATCCCAGAGAGTTTTTGCACTGTTCAATATTGAGTAGTAATTAGCCACAGGTCTATTATTTTCGAATTTTTAACAGAATAGTTGTACAGTATAATTCAAATGGATCGATGTACGTTAATATCACTAATTACGATATACGAAGTGTTATATATAAACAAAAGTAAGAAAAATGTATAATAATCTATTGATTAAATACTATTTCAATTCGCCATTTCGACCTTGAAATGATATTCTTTTGTTCTTACTATTTTTATTATGAAAGTTAATCAAGCCATGTTTTCATTCCTGAGGTAGATTTTTCAAATAATCGGAATTAGCGTCCTAGAGAAAATGATGTTATTCAATTTAAGTTTCAGAATAAATAGGGAATTCCGTCAATATCAAAAAGTGACCCTCTAGGTAAGGGTAGTTGCGATCTCTACCAGTCCTAGTTCAATGAAATCAGATATAAAATTCCTTCATTTTGTTTCATCTAGCAAATTGTATTATACTGATAGGAATAGTGCAATATAAGGATAATAAACAAGTAAATATTTTGGAACCAGTCTCTGAACATGTAATTTTTCCAAATCAATAATAGTAAAGAAAGAAATAGAAGCATGATAAATTTCCATTTCATTCAAATTCTCAACTAATAAAACACAAGCGTTAAAAAATAATTTCAAAAATAATGTAGAAGATAACTAACATGGAATAAAATGGTCACGATCGGCATTGGAATTACCGGTATTTTAATTTTTTCTTGCATTCAAATCTGTATTATCTTTAACACCTATATCTAGAATGTTAAGACATTCACAAGAAATCAAATCATCTCATAATTACGGTTGATGGATTCAAAATCACATTATTAAGGATTACTACTGTGGCAAAAGCGTTCATCAGGACTTTTTGTATAATGCAAGTGACGTTATGAACAAATAATCTTGAATGTGAACACGTTTATTATACTTTAAATTCAAAAATAAATGTGTAGTGAGTGATCTTCAGTAAGAAAATTGAGCAGTATACGTTTTTTATTGTGGTTCGATAAAAACCATTTTGATAAAATATGGATATATATTTCTAGACGAAACAATAAACATAGATGAGAAATTTTAAAGCTCGGAAAAAAAATAATAAAATTTAAAAAAATAATAATTATAAGTTTACTTTGAACGCTAGTTCTGGCATGTATATCAAAATAAATAAATAATAATAAAAATAAACAAAAAATATTTCAACAATCGCCAACGAAACTATACATATATTTTTAAGATAATCCCAAAAAATCGTGAAAAATAGTGAAAATTATTTCGAACAAAATTACAAATCCTTCTATCAACCTGTAAACAGAAATCAACTTGTCCATCACCAACAGGTTCATAAAAGGTGTATGACAATGATAATAAAAGAAGACAAAAACTTACCTAGGATGATTTTATATGTCACAACCCATAGACTTCTTTCATCACAACATGTCCGTATAACACAACTAGACAATCTGCAAAAGTTCCCCTCGTGCAAGGACTTTTCTACCCTAGCCTAAGTCAACTAAGGGTTCGATATGACTGCGCAGATCTACCCCCGCCTTGACTTGATGGACCTTGAAAGGATAGTTTGCCAATTCCATATTGAGAAGAAAGAACTGAAAGTAATAATGAGAATTACTGAAATTTTAATGTGTTTTGAATGGGGTGAATATTTTAGGTGTCATTTTTAAATATATTAATTTTTTATATATTGAAACAAATCGTTGCATCTATCGCGATTTCAGAAGGGGTAATAATGGTTAAAAGGGTGTGGTCAGTAATTTCTGACATCTGATATTTTGAAGCAGATTACTCTCTAGTCGAGGATTGTATTTGCAGAAGTGGTCCATATGTTTTTCAGAACAGAATTTTGTGAACCCAAATCTATTACTGCTGTTAACAAAAGCAAACAGCTACATGGATACGTTTCATGTTGATGTAACACGATTTATATTGTGATCCCAGAATTTTTGATAATGTTGAGCAAATATAAAACAGTAACTTATCATTTTTCACAATTTTCCATCTTCTTAAGTATACCTTCTTGAATTTGGAATTCACGTTCGGAGGATTATTAGAAATATAATCATTAGAATAGATTGAATCAAAATTTTATTCAGACAATCTAGTTTTTTTTTAAATTATTACATTTCGGCTGGTGCGTAGTTTTTGTCTTCAGTGTTTCAAATAACTCGGTTCTCTGGTGTATTTGGCAATAATCAGTTTCCTTTCTGTAGTTCATATTTTTTCAATTTCAAAATAACTTCGTATAAACTTCATCAAGTTATTTCTTCTCGAAGATTCCTAGAGAAAATACATCCAAAAAAATATTCGGTAGCTGCCAGACGATGGTCTGGAAGGCTGTTGACTAGAATTAGAGTATGAAGACATGTGGAAAATTCAATATCTGAAACACAACTTCATAGAGGTGCCTCTAGACATATGAGACATTACTTGATAATCGACCCTACTAGCCAAAGTGATCACGTGAACCAACAGTAAATATTGTGTTTCATGAAATAGTCTTTTCGTAAATTGAAAATTGTGGTACTGAATCACTTGCAAATCCCCGAAACTCGTAAATGTATTTTGTTTTCAAATGACTTCATTGTGAATAAAATAAATATTGTCTACAGTATTTTCTTTTGTTGAACCTCCAATTGCATTATCTATATTTACATTTCCCTCGTTTATGAATGAGTACAGAAATGTATGATTGATTCGTCTTTATACCTATATAATTTTTCATTTTAATAATTCCATTATATTTCCAACAAATAATGATGCCTATTCAACGTTATGCATGTTATGGCCGTGAAAATATTGTACTGACATGTCACAAATATGAAATTGTATAATGAATAATTAGGTTTGTTTAATTTAGTAGAATATGATTTACAGCATTCAGTTCAAAAAATCAAATATTTCCAACTTGTACCCGTTCATTCGTACAAAAGTCTATAAGTTTGTTAGGATTTTAACATGACAGAACTCAAGAAATTTTGTAATTCAACAGGAATACTATTCAAAACTCATTAATGAGGAAATCTCATATTTAGCACTTATTCATAAGGCTTTGTTAAAGAAAGATTTATCACAATCATTAATTTACTAATGTGGCATTATTACAGAATGATTCTAAAACTCAATAATCAAAAGCTGCACTCAACTCTAGCCAATTGCAAATCCCTTATCATGAATAAATATTTATATAATTCAAAGAAATGTTTGATGTTGAATTATTTTCACTGACTGTTGAATTGACTTGGTTTTCTAGAAGTTTGTACATTTTACCACCAATTATGGTAAAATTGAAACTTGGCAGTACTCGAGGATACTTGTGATTCTTCAGTGAATACTAATCAAAAGTCATTAATGGTAGAATCTTATATTTAGCACCTATTTATGAGTCTTTGTGAAAGAAGGATTTATCACAATTATCAACTTACTAATGGGGCATTATAATAGAATTATTGTAGAACTCAATTATCATGAGCTGCACTCAACTCTAGCCAGTTGCAAATCTTTTGTCATTAATGAAAATTCATATAATTGAAAGAAATTTTTGATGATGAATTATTTTTATCGACTGTTAAAATAAATTGGTTTTCTTAAGGTTGTTCATTTGATCAACAATTATGTCAAGATTGTAACTTGACAGTATCCAAGTATATTTGTAATTCTTCAGTAAATACTATTAAAAAGTCATAAATGGTGGAATCTCATATTTAGCACCTATTCATAAGGCTTTGTTAAAGGAGGGTTTATCACAATTATCAACTTACTAATGGGGCATTATAATAGAATTATTGAAGAACTCAATTATCATGAGCTGCACTCAACTCTAGCCAGTTGCAAATCCTTTGTCATAAATAAAGATTCATGTAATTGAAGAAGTTTTTGATGATAAATTATTTTTATCGACTTTTGAATAAATTTGTTTTTGTTAGGAATAACACGTTAAAAGGTAAGACCTCGTTAGTCCTTACCACGCCGGACAAGTTTCTCAACTTATGAGAGTTGTCGCTCGTATAGGGGCGACAGCTAATTAACGGAAAAGCAGATTTTAAACAGATTTTTTTGATCAAATTATATGATTGAACAATTCGTTCAGGCCAGTCTCAACTCACCGACACAGTGAGTTTATGGAGTGACACCTATCAGAAAACAACTACTCCCTTGGCTAATACCACGAAGAGCGTTGGATTATATCCGACAGGTGTCAGTGCAGGATTCTTAACAGAAGTAATTCCTGCATATGCTGTTGGCGATACAACTTCCGGAATCGATATTTAATTATTGGAACACACTTGCACACTGTAAGGTTATACCAACTCTTGGGATGACTCAAAAATAAACGCTGAAAACCCTGCGTTGTCGTGGACTACGTAGATAAGGGGGTCCGAAAACTTGATGATTTCACAAACCTTATGTAGAACCATTCTGCTAGGCAGATACCCCAAGTACCTGACCATTCTGTTATTGGAGAAAGTATAATAGTGAAACGAACGATTCAGGAGAAAGTATAACAGTGAAACGAACGATTCACGACGAAAACTCTTATGGAGAATAATACTTTTTCGTGTGTTAACATCAAGTTGTTGCATTTATTTTCGAGCCCACTGAGTATTGAAAACACTTTTTCTTCGCCAACACAAATATACTGCCACTAAACGCGCTTTTCGCTAATAAAGTTAATATCATCAGGAGATCACTAGAACCACAATAGTTTTAGTAATAACATGTACTTTTAATTATGTAGCATAGGCAAAATATCTACCGTATCTCTGCCGGATATTGTTGATTTATAGCAAGGAAAAGCAATGAGAAATACTTCATTGAAGAAAACAATCCGTATGGAAGTCACCTATGGGAACATGAGTTGTGAGGTGGGCAGAGTAAGAAAAGTAAAAACAGATATTCCATTTGTTTTTTGTCCGCTATTCGGACATTATCGGATATTAAGCAGCAGAAACTCCACAGTGAATATCCTCTCGAACTGATAAATAAATAATCAGTCAGTCCCAAGAGTAAAAGTCGTGACCTGATGAATCTGGGCTGAGACCGCATGAGTCGAACATGCCAATAATACCTGTACTGACCAGGAGAAAGCGGAAGCGTTTGCGGACAATTTCGAGTGGCAGTGTAGGAAGAACGACGTCCCGTTCACAGACGAGGTAGAAGAAATCGAAAGATAGGTGGATGCAACGGTACGTAGAATGAGAAGACAAAGAACGGACAATGCGCAACCCCTGGCTCTCTACGCGGACGACACGGCCCTGCTGGGGAGATCAACAAGCCAAGCGCAGGTCACTCGATACTTGCAGCAACAGGCTGGTAGATTAGAGAGATGGGCCAGATCAGTATAAATCCTGACAAGAGTCAGGCCAAACTGTTCACCCGAAGGCTGGTACAATCGAAAGGCAACGTCATCTTCAATGGACTAGAGAATTGGAATAGCGAGATCTGCCAGACGAAACCTCCAACCAATAATTGCTCGGAGGAGCAACATGGGACTCCAAGTGAAGTTGCTTATGATAAAGACCGTACTTTTACCGGTGATTCTGTATGCCTGCGCTGCCTGGGGTGAGTGCGCACAGACAAACAGAAATTATATCCAATCTTTTATAAATGCGTGCCTAGGGCCGCTGTAAACGCATCGAGATATGTACCCAACAGGTATATATTTCGAGACTTAGACCCGAACACACAATATGTGGACGTGTATATGAGAAAACACGCAGAAAGCGTGTTCGATAGAATCAGATCGCACAACAATCCAGTGCTACCCGATCTACACGATGCGTTAAACAGGGATGACCCTCATATTCCGAGAAAGAGATAAACACAAAAGGCCAACCAATCAAAATGAGAGACCACCTCCGACATGCGCTGTCAGGCCACTTCGGTAAGTATAAAATTTTTTTAACCAGATAAACTCTCTTTCAGGTTCACCGAGGAGCACTCGACCGCGATCTCCAAAACAACAGTCTCCGGTTAGCTTTTGGGGGCCCCATGCAAAAATTCAATTAGGGAAGTAATGATAAAATAAATTAACAGAAAGTAAAAGCACCTAAAGGCTGACTTTCGACTGAAAAAAGGTCAGATGTCAATCTTGCTGAAGTGCCCGGCAGCAGGTTGAGGACCATTCCAGGAGGAACGGGGGTAGAAGGAGTGGGACATTAGGTTTTCCTCGCAAAATTTATTATCTGGGGCGAATCTTTTATCCCAGGGCACTCAACCCGTGAGGGGGCATGGGGGGGAAATAGTAGTTGATGGAGTGGAGACGATAGGAACAAGAACCCGAGCTTCAATTCGGGTATTGCAACTGTTATCACACCGCCTTTGAAAATGTCTACCGCATCAGTAGACGAAACGTCAGGCATAAAAACCTGCAGACCGAGGCCAAAAAACCCGGAAAAATAGCCTTTATCCAGTTATCTCCCGCCGTGAAAGTTTACATTCTCCGATTGAACATCTTCATTGACATCGAATTTCATATAATGACTTTCATATATTGAATTAAATAACTTGGAATCATTCCTCACAAGATGTCAAAAAGAAATAGTTCTGTAATTGTCAGGAGGTCTGACAACCATTGCTGTTCCGCTCAACCTTGAATATCATGAAGAAGTGAAATGGAAATGAAAAATTGAATAATCGAGAATGATTATGGAAAAATGCAAAAAAAAAGGAAAATGAGAAAAAACAGAGAATATATTTCAAACCAAGTTACTTCACAACGCGACTTTTAGATTGTTAGTAGCCACTATCGTCGCTATATACAAAAATGAAGATGACACATTTGAGTTTGGAGACCACGAATAATATAGTAAAGTGTCAAAACTAGCTGGGTTATCATGACAAATGATGGTAAAATCACTCGTTCGAAATGCATCCAATTATTGCATATTCTCCTTAGAGGAAGAAGACTAATCAACACGTTTGACGACGAATTATGGTAGGAAACATTTAACTTCAATGAACACTTTCCGCCTATTACCCTGGACCATTATCATTTTGTCCTTTGCGAAACAGCGATTTCGTTTGCTGTTCGCAATTCCGTTTTGAATGCGCAACCAAACATTTCTTGTTTATAAACAACAAATTGTAGGTATTTTATGAAAAGTGAGGTGCATGCAAATTCAGTCATTTACCACATTAAGGTGATTTGCTCATGTAATAAGAAAAACTGTTATCTAGATGATGACTTCCGTGCTATGCAAATGATGTGGTTAGAAAACTCAGATTACACCTGAGATTCCTTTTATTGAAATAGGGGAAGCAGGGGAAATTCAAGAGTAAGAACTAGAAGAAACCAGCATTCCAAAGGAAATTGAAAATGCGAAAATAGCAAATATATTGAATAGGAAACCATATTCTTCTTATGTCAGTATCAGCCACTCAGACGAAAATCATTTGAATTCAAATTCTTTTCTTCATAAGGTCGAGCGAAAAAGACGGTCAAATAAATGTATTATTATTGAACTATTAGCTTATTATTATTAAGCTTTTGATCAAAACTTCACAAGATCCAAAATTCCGCCACTCACACAAACGGATGGTTCAATTGCAACAACAGCCATGTACAAAGCAAATCTACTAGCTGAACAATTTGCATCCCATTTCACAGTCGACTTTCCGGGAAAGGCACCACCCACTATTACCACACTAAAATCCACAATGCCAGAAATAACTTTCCGACAACGTCTGGTCAGGTGAAATCGAAAACAGCTCAATATCAACAGGGCGTCTTGTCATGATGAAGTGCCCGTCATCGTACACAAAAAGTGTGCTAATGAACTCTCACCAGTGTTTTGCAGACTTTTCAACCTGAGTTAGAAGGAAGGGGTTTATTCTTCTTGTTGGAAGATTGCTCGCGTTCAGCCTATTCCCAAAAAGGGTAAGAAGAGTCTTCCAAATAACTATAAACCAGTCGCTTTGCTATCAGTGATATCAAAAACCATGGAAAAAACTGTAAACCACCATATCCTCAAATATTTGGAAGGCTTTAACATCTTGAGCGACCATCAATATGACTTTCGGAAACAAAGATCAACAGGCGACCTTCTATCGTATGTC
>WOGR01002551.1:0-17247 GCA_015342045.1 Leptinotarsa lineolata | reverse complement strand
CGCTCGTATGTCAAAACGTTCTGAGTACGTATAACCTAAAAAATGTCAAACTTTACGATAGAGCTGTCAGTTGCCAGATTGCAACACTAGGGTTGCCAAATCCCGAAACATAAAAAGCTTCTGAGTATTTTACAAACAAATTGAAACAAAATTCATCCAACTGAAAATAACAGAAATGTGGAAGTTTTTATTTAGTGAATTAAACTGATTCGTTCATCAAAAAATATTTTAGTGGCGATATAGTTTCATCATTCATAACTGTCATTGACAATATTGATCAGTTCAAAGTGTCAGTGCGTTCCTGAAGAAGTTTCTCGAAGTAGTTTTTTCTCTTATTTTTTTCTTTCTATTATTCTCAATTCTTCATTCTGTAGAATAAATATTCAACTGAAAGATCTCGATCATTTATAACAATAAAGCATCAGTTGTTTCACTACTGAGTTACTTCATGAAATAATTGCTGAGGCATTTTGAGAAAGTGTTATTTAAAAAAAAATTTGATGAAATAAGATGGTAAGATGGTTACTACCTCTGATTAATTTCTACTTTGATCACACTGTATTACAGATATAATGTGTACAGTGAACTAAACACCCAAATGAACTCTGACACCTTGTCCTGATGTTGAACAAACTTTCGAGAAATAACTCCTCAATTGCTCATTTCACATCTAGTTACCAATCCATCATAAATGATTGAATAACATCTCTGAAGAGTTCACACAAATGAAATTCAATTTCAAATACATTGAAGGGGATGCTTCCCCAAAGAATTAAAACATTTAACTTTTGAAGAGGGGAGTGAGCGGATTCCCGTACATTCGGGATTCAGAAGTTCAGATTTATTATTGAGAACACCAGTTTCAAGATGGACGACGTGTTTACAAGCCCTCAGGACTGATTTTCCACTTGCTCATTTCGAATATTGTGTCGGCAGGGCAGGCAAGTGTTTGTTTAAAAGTGGGGAAATATGTTCAACGAAATATTTTTTAAAATATTTTCTCTTCAAGGAATCAGTTGGAAAATATTTACAGTCGTTCGTAAATATTGCGCATAGCATTTTGATTACTCACAGAGATTACACCATATTTGGTTGCTAATCTAAAAATTGCCCGATTTTTCCTATATGACTTTACCAGTTGTGGTGTTTATTAACTTTGGCAGTTTTTATTTTTGTTGAGTCATTTGTTTTCTGTATTTTATTCATTTCATTCAAAGTAAAAAGCAACGAAACTTTACTTATTTTGAGGTATTGTTACAAAACCCTAACATCTCGACAAAGATACTGAGTACTCAAAGTTTTTTTGCTGAAATTATAAGTTGAAATTGTTCTGTTTTCATTAACTTACCTTTCAGAATCGTTATACTTTTTTTCAAATATGAAGAATCCTCTTAAGAAGCACATTTCGGAAAATAAGATTGTCTTTGTAGCGAAGAGTTCAGGAGTTACCTCAATAATGAGGTAACTCTGTCAAATTCACTTTCAAACAGTGTTCCCAACCCTCAAAAGTTCATCTCCCTAAAGCCCCAATCAAAAACCCTTAAAATCCCCACAGTTATTAATAATTCCCCCAAAAAATAATTATAATTTATGAAAAGTATCATTGAACAAATGATAAATTTAAAAATGTCTATAAAAATATCATTCAGCAACATTTTTCAATATTCTTTGTTCAGAAATCATCTAAAACTTCAAGATTCCGACTTTTTAGAGTCATACATGTTAACATGAAAAACTGATGTTATGAAAATCCCTGAAAATACTCCTAAAAATATAACAACCCTAAAAAAGCTCATACCACTTTTTCCCCCCAAATTTGGGGGGAAAACCCCTAAGTTGGAAACCCTGCTTTTGAAAGATTGTAGCGCGTTTCGCAATTTATTGTCCCACAATGCGAGAGCAGCTTTGAACGTTTCAATTAGCTTAATCAAGTTTGGTCCAAATCATGTTCGCTGCTAAATAGAATAACAATGAACTACATTCTGAATTTCTTTGAGTAGGAAATGAAAATATCGACCTGCTGGATCTAGATTGTAGTGAAAAGGCTCACTAGCGACACCATTTATTGACAACACCGTATAGACTGTGCGATGTTTTCCATGTCAAACAAAAAACATGGATACAAGCAACAGGCAACAAATTTCTTTCATGTCATGCCGCCGGATGTTGACGAGATATCAACATTTTGTTGACTGGTCTGTGCTTACCTTCAATCAAACACTTTAACTAACATTATTTATCCAAAAATTGTTCGCCGCTGACAATTTTTATGTTGGGTAAAACATCTAATAATGAAACTTTGTATCCTTCGACATGTTTTTGTAGCTAACTTTGTTTTTCATCTTTGTTCTTCTTCTTATTTTTTTTAGAAGTTATGACTTGGTGTTTGCAATCAGAATATTCTTTGGCGAAAAAACAACCTAATTTTGAAATCTAATATGTCCGAAACAAAAGAATAATGATTTCAACTGCAAGTTCTTGAAAACAATTTACAGATGATTCCTGAAGCGAGTACGTTCATTCTTTGGAGCACACTCGATTTTCTGGCAGTTTGAGCGCCATGAATATAATTAGTTGTTGAATTAAGCGCGGTAATTGGTCAAAGAGTGGGTATACGAGCAACCATTAAGCTCTGTAAATGAAATTTGCACGTCATCAACACTCCATTACAGTTTCACTGATAAAATTCGATAGTCACGTCTATATTCGAGTCATATACATATACAGTGAACATCAAGTGAACTCCCATATGACTTTTTTACTGAAAAACTTTGAAAAAGGTGCTAAGCTATTAACGAAAAAACCACTGAACAATTATTAGATAAATTAAGAACAAATCTTGCGAGTCAACTGTCAGGCTTTTTGGAGAATAGATAGATTTATAAGTACGTTCGATCGGTAACTTGCTTTCTGGTCGAAAATTATCAGCTGAAAAGATTGTAACCAATAAGTAAGAGGTGTGAAAGTCCGTTCTTTAATCAGTGATGAATATAATCTTGTTCTCTTGTCAGGAGTTCAATTTTTATCTTATCTAATATTACCTACATCCAATTTCGATCATTTTAATTTCAAATTTTTTCATGTTCTGGGGTTCTTGTTTGTCCTGAATCAATTTGGTAAGAATAATTATGGATAATCGATTAGTTATGCATGTTGTGAAGTTGTGAATCGGTTCATTTTATTAATCAATTGTATATTATCATACTACTTCTCAAATCTGTAACAACTGTGCGAGTGTAAAACTGAACATCGTTGTAAATCGAATGGTCCGCAGATATATCACTCGATTTGACCTTGAGTTCTAACAACTTCCCCCAATAATTTCGGATCACAAACATGATATATAATACGTCACATTGTAGACACATTAATAATCAACAAAATACAAATATCATCCTACAACATGTTTGTACACATAAACAGAAATGTCTGTAATTTAATGTACATCGTGATATTAGCCGGAGAAGTAGTTTTCCGGTTGGTATTCGTCAGATCCTTCTGTGTAGGAATGTTCAAATGTTTCTAAATCCATACTTTTTTTCAGGTGACCGCAACAAACGAACAACCAAGGATATTAACGCCAAATTCGCAATCGCAAGTCTCTAGTTCGAGTCCTGGGGTAGGAGCAGCCTTGGCAGCGTTAGGTGGTCTAGGGGGGATTTTCGGTAATCATCTGCAGATGTTAGGCAGCCTTTCGGCCTTCCAAAGGCCGCAAAATCTGCAGCAATTGCAGCAGTTGGCGATGCTGCAACAAGCGAGCGGAAATCAAATAAACCAACAAGCTCAGTTTCTGTTTCAAAATCAGGTGAGTTTTTGATAGATCGGATCGTCAACAAAAGAGCATTAAAGAAATAAATCGTATCGAGAGATTGCTTTTTGAATAAATCGTGTACTCGAAGGCACCATTGCCGCGAGATAGCGCTGCAAAACTCAAGGAAAACTAAGAAAAAAGCTGAATGCTTTTTGTATTGAAATTTCTACGAATATCGAATACTTTGTTGAGAAAGTATTTTTGGTGAGAATAATACATTAATTCAAAGATAATACTTGAGTTATCGACGAAGACGAAGCAGTTTTAGAGGTCAATCATGTGATAATATGTGACGTAGGAGATTCAACAATATAATCATTCCTCAAAATTCTCTTGTCATGAATTAGATTGAATCTGATTTCTCCAACCAATGATCTGGAAAAATGGTGTGTGTGCAGTTGTATAGGAGGCAGTAACTTCATTACTTATTAATCGGTGAGGAGGTCTTGAATGATCTTCATAATTTTAATAACCATTATTCAGCTACGGGACTGGTTCTAGTATCTGAAATATAATTGCCTCAACACACAATGTTTTCCTTGAGTTTGATGCTTGAATTATTAAATTTCACTCCATGGTTCTCCCCAATATCAGATAAGATAGCAATGTTTCGGTTATATTGATAGTCAACCTCGTTGTTGCCAAACTTTTCAGGGGGCTCCTTCAAATCTACCCAGTTACTAATTTTACTCTTATCAGTGTATTTTGAATAACAACCAAGATCATTGTTGATTGAAAATAATCAAATTATCTGATTGATAATAGATAATAAAGTCTACAGTGTATCAGTATGAATATTAAAAATATTTTTCAAGAGGCCCCATTAATTCAAGTCGCATCAATCATCGGACTTGACACAATCCAGTCTCAGCGATAATATTATTTATCCATATGCTCAGAAAATGTTTTAAGGAAGGAAAATTTCCTGCTAATAATTATATAACCGAATAAAATTTCACCTTAATTTGCAGTACTCACGATTTTATTTTCTTTCAAGGGTTTTCTACAGGGTTTTCCAAGATCGGGTCTACCATCGAGACCCCCTCATTCAATGCAGGTGTGTTGAAATGTGATAACCATGTTTAAGTATTCGTCCACCTGCATGTATGTTATGTGCCACGTTTATGTCTTACCTAAGTGTTTATTTCTGAAAACATTCACGTTGAATTCTACTGCTACATCTCACACCTAAAATCGGAAATTCACCACAACACCCGACAATTGCATCTGTGACAACTTTCAATAATACACTTGAATACTAAAAATATACCGAATAGTCTGCAAGTCTGCGACAAAACTACTGTCATTGAATAATGTGGGGAAATTGAAATTACACTTCCAAATAGTATTAAAAGTATCACACTAATTTAAAGTACTGTTTTTACATCCAACACCTGCTCAAAATGAGAAAAGATGATGTCCTTCAAGAATTAACTAGATTTACAATAATATTAACATCGTGTTTCCTATTTTCTAGGTACAGCAAATGGCTGCTCAGCAATTACAGCAGCTGCAGAAAGTACAACAAAACACTAGCCAACACAATACCAGCATTCCCCAAAACACAACTCTACCTCAAACGCAAACAACACCTCCAAACAATACCCACCATATACCAGCCAGTATACTCACTCCCAGTACGCCCAGTTCGGGAGGACTAACGCCGCAGCATCTGAAAAACCCTTCACGGCTCATGGAACCATCCCCCGAAGAAACTACCGATTTAGAAGAGCTCGAACAATTCGCAAAAACCTTTAAGCAAAGGAGGATAAAACTCGGTAAGTTTTTTAATTTACCGGTATTTTGGATATCTACGAGAACGTAGAAGGGCCATGAAAATAGATGATTTTTAGGGCCCTTTTTCACTTACAGTTGTGAATCCGCTGTTTTAAGTGTAAATTGACAAATACAACTGTAAATTGACAAGTTCACGGTTATAACTCTCTATGTAGCGAAATCCTCGAATTTAGATTTCGCACTCCACCCAGTAGATGTCAGCACGTTAAATTTTTCTCAAGTTTGTTACGCATATAACTGTTAATGATAGGTGAAGCTAGATTCAATTAGTGGAACATTACATTCCCGAAAAATTTGCATTACATCTCATATTTTTTCAAGTTCTGGTTGCATTAGTGAGATCAGGTTGTTCTTGTTGCTTTTCATTTAATTGAGTGCGTCCGAAGCCATGTACCCAGCTACGAATGTTAGGTCATAGATTGGATTTCGTTTCATTAAGAATTATAAATGAATAAATGTAACTTGGGGGCAAAGTGTACACGCGTTGACTTTGCTAGCTACAAAGACGCTGGGCATAATTCACAATCATAACTGTGAATTCAACAATTTTGAGATGTGAGTGTCAGTTGTGTATAAATAATATTGATTTTTGTTGCCCTTCTACAATTCTAATTCAAAATGATAAACTGATCTGACGAAAACCTGTTTAATTTGGTATTTCATCATTGTTGACCATATTTATCATTTCTATAATTCAGAACTTAACAACAATGAAATACAGATCATCTCAACGTTTTTTCCGGGGTTTTAATGAAACGCAATAGTTCAAACTAACGAAAGTTAATAAGGATTGTTTCCACATATCAAAGGTTTAAATTTCACCAGCGTCTGGAGATCGCATTAGCTTCGCATGAACTCATCCAGGGCTGCAGAATTCTCTGGTACATTTGAATTCGACTGAGATTCTGAGTCTCATTGCTCTAGGTGAAATTTTTCATCTGAACAAATCTAACCTCTACTGAGAACCCTTTGACTAGACAGTATTTTTGTTCTAGTGTGAAAAAAAAAATTCGATTGATTGTTTTGTCACCAGATGACTTTTCCATTTCTTCCATTACTTATTGATCTCTGAATGATTTCATTATAAATATCATACAATTCGAAATATAAGATATCTGATTTGGCACTGTCTAAATTTCAGTTTTTTAGTTAAATTCGTAAATACTCTACTTTTATTTTAAATTCATAGATAAATTTACTATTGATATTTTTTTCCAGGATTCACACAAGGCGATGTTGGATTGGCCATGGGGAAACTGTACGGCAACGATTTCTCCCAAACGACTATATCCCGATTTGAGGCGCTCAATCTAAGCTTCAAGAACATGTGCAAGCTGAAGCCTTTGCTACAAAAATGGTTAGAAGATGCTGACAGTACGTTGAGCAATCCTGGTGCTCTCAGCAATCCCCTAACAACACCAGAAACTATTGGTAGGAGAAGGAAGAAAAGAACATCCATCGAAACAAGTGTCAGAGTGGCTCTGGAAAAAGCCTTCATGCAGAACCCAAAGCCAACGTCAGAGGAGATCACAATGCTGGCGGATAGCCTCTGTATGGAAAAGGAAGTGGTCCGAGTGTGGTTTTGCAACAGGAGACAGAAGGAAAAACGGATAAACCCTCCTACAGCCAGCATGGGATCTCCCTGCTCTGTCGGCAACAGCAACGGTGGCATGTTTCACATCGCTAACAGTTTAGCGACTAGTCCTCTATCTCTGGTGACATCCAGCGGCCATAGTTATAATCCGAATGTGATGGTCAAACAGGAATGACCCCAACTGAACTTTTTTGCGGACCACTATTTGGAATAGTGGGCGTATTCGTGCAATGATATTGAATAATTTCAACGTATACTGTTTCCAGATTGTGTTTGTACCACAATCGACGACTGTTCAGAAATAAAACATGCCAAAAATGTGAGAAAACTGCTGTTTGTCAGTTCACTACACATTGGATCTCAATGTCAACATAATCATTTACTTGGATCAAGTAATTCTCCTCATTAATTAAAAAGGCAGCTCCCTATTTTGTCGCCTGTCTTCCACTTCGATATAATTTCAAACCATTGGCGTTGCAGGACTGCGTGTTTTTAAAGTTATTCTGCTGACTGTTTTTGTTATTTATTTATGCCAAATATACTTATGTCCATATAGCTTAGAGTAAGATTGTCGCATTTTGTTTTATAGCTATTATATTTTAACGTTTGAGGTGTACAGCTATACTGTAAATATGAATATTATCGGTTGCTATTCTTTTTCGTGAGTTGTTAAAAGAATTGTTGAGATATTAGCAGATGACATTCACTCGTTAAGCAGGGTCTCATATTATTATCTATTTGAATGACTGTCACTTGCTAGTCGTGTACAATTTGTAGATAAATACATGTTATGAAGGTAAATATATTAGCATTCTAGAGATAGACATCCGTTTAGCATCTGGTGTATATGATCAGTTCTTCGTGTCAGTGTATATATCGAATTTAGCGGTTCTTTTTTCTACGAGGACCAATATAGAAATGTTTAAAGTTCCTAATAAAAAATAATCATTGTTGATATTATTATTGAAATTGCTCGTAGAGTACCACAATTTTCCAATATTTGATTTAATACCGCGAAGTTTCAAATCACAATAGACTGACGGCGTCTTTTCTGTTTGAAGACCTGAATATTGGGAAGAATAGGGTCTAGTTTTTCTTGAGTTTTACACACATATATTTACCTAATAATGTTGTTTTTAAATAATGAAACTATTTGAAGCATATCACTTGAAAGGAATTTTCCATAACTGCTATGGTTCAATTAGTAAAAGTTTGGATACAAATACCTACATCTCTTTGTCGGTATTTGTATGCAACTGATTTGGTATTTTGTAATGAATATAAACGTTCAAAGTTCAGTTGTTCTTTACTGCCATATCTAGCTGGAGCTAAGTGTGGCAAGTATTACACCAACTGTACTTAGGGGAATGTTCAAAGGCCAATGTTCTGAAAGTGATCAACATATCGTAATTATTTAGCTGTATAGTATTTTAAAGTTATCTCTTCAGCCTGTGAACATTTCAGATATCCAAGTCATATCAATGTGAATTAGTGTAAGATACATTATCTTAGATCGATAGTATCCCAACTAATGATTTTAATCCGGTCTGAAAATTTTAAACACTCCATAGAACATTAGTCCTGTAGGTATATGTGTGTAGTATATGTGTTAGAGGTTAACAACTATGGCCAGAAAACTGAAGTTTCTTAAATCCAGTTGCACTCCAAATTGGTTTACCACTTTTTGTACAATAAATGTAATGGTAAAATCAGTTATAGATCGATGTAAGTATTAGTGAAGTGAGAAACAATTTTGAAAATGTATAAGACCCTATTCAGAAGTGTAACATATACAACTGTGGTCTAGGCAATAACATGTACATTATTTTCATTAAAGAAATGAATTCATGAAATGTTTTTCATTCTCCCATATTACTTTTTATATCTTATCCTTCGTGAACAAACATGTTCTACCTTGAAGTATTATTCGGATATCCATTTTGAGCACCCTCAGTGATATGGAAGTTCTTGAAATAAATATTATTCAAAGGTTCTTGAAGTGATCTGAAAAGTAAGAGGAGGCATATGATGGAACATATTGTTTCGTTTTTACCGTCGTGGTTTCAATAATAATTGACTACACTGAACAATAGTCAAACTCAACGTTATTTCACTTTCGATATATCAAAACACTTTAACTAAAACTATTTGAATGTCTATCGCCACTGTACTCGCACTTGGACTGTCTTGATAGGCGGGTGGATAACGCTTATATTTGGCAATCGAAGGTGTTTGATTTTTCCTTGGAATTCCATCGAATGACGGTAACGGTGTTCTCGAACATGTAGAATGGCGACGAATATCGAACATTCGCGAAACTCCACTCGGGTTGAGAGCACTCTTAGCCACGTCACAGATGGTTTATGGCTACCAGTGGCGGACTGCGTTACTTTCTTTAGGGCATGATTTAATAACAATATTTTAAGTCAAGAATTCAAGATCGGTGACGCTCTTTTTATAATTATATTAACAGTTTTATTAAATGTAAAATAAATCAGAAAGGGAGATATCAAATTGGACTGAACTCTATCGTAAAATATTTATTGATAGTGAAAAAGCGTTACTTAGCAAAAACTTTTTATACATCATCGAAAAACTAAGGTTCAAAATATTCCCGACGCTTTGTTAAACACTTTAATTCCTACAACTCAGAACAATATTCCATTGTCATTAATCTGTGAGAGAATATTTCAACTAATGAATTCTGGTGTTATAATTACTCACATATCAAATTATATAAACTAAACAAAAACATCTGAACTTTATAAATGTGCATTGAAACAGGATCTAGATAATATTTTTTCAGGTTCTTCATTCCAATTCTTCACATTTTTCAATAACGACCTTTCAACAACCTGGATTTAAAAAATCATTATATTTCATGTGAAACTTCGAAGTTTTGAAGAGTATTATGAATGTATGCACCAGTTTTCCTAAAAAGTCATAAATCTCAAGTCATTGATACACGAATCATAAATTTTTAGTTATAACGAATGGAAAACATAAATTCTCATGACCTTAAAGTTATTACTTACAACTTAAGTACATTAATCCATCTGTTTAGGAAAAAATGTTTTGGCTCTCTACTTCTCCGTCATTATTCAGAAAGTTTGAAACTTTCGAAGAAAATAATTGAATACATCAATGAAAACTATTCACGAAAATTCAAAGATCATGTACAAAAGATTTTCTTCTGTTACAAACTGAAAAATAACATTGAACACATTCAACAATATATGCCACAAAAAGTTGACTAGCCTCGAAGAAGAAACGTGAATGTCGTGGTCAAAATGAAGTCTGCAAGAACTTGTGCATAGTGAAATAATCAATTGAACAATCTGATGAAATTACAAGTTAAATATGAATTGAAAGAACTGACAGCCCTTCACGCCGGCAACCAAGCCGGATATCGATGAAGTCGTCAGTCCTATAAAGGAAAGAAGCAATGGATGAATATTAAAAGCTGAAAAAAGGAATATTGTAGTACTACTTTGAGATGGACAACTGATCAGTTAGTCATAACTAATACTATTAAATCAAAAGAAATAAGAACCTTCTATATCAGAATATGATACTGCAGATACGTCGATAGCTTAATTTTTTTATATGAACTATTCTTCGATTATAAGAGCAGATTTCAATATGGAAACACGAAACCCAATTTTCATGTGACCGCCTTCTGATTATCTAATGATTCTTGTTTAAAGGATCGTTCATGCTTATCAGAATGCTTGCATCTTTGTTGCGTTCTTGCATAAAGTTACTTTCTGCAGGAACTATGAGTTCTGTAATTTTGAACCACCGTATACTATTAATATGTATACTGCTGTATACTTCTAATCTTGAGTTAAAGAAAAATAGGTAAAATTGATCTTGGAACGGAATTACTCAGTCAACAGTGGTCCAAACATATACTTTTATATTTATTTTATTATTATGCTCGGATCAAGGATGTCATGAGCAATTGGAGGGCATATTATTAACATTAAATTTGTATGCCAAATCTCGCAAAATGAACTTAAAATTTCTTAAACAAGCCAAAATCAAACATCCATTTCTCAGACATTTGAACAGCTCTCAAGCTGACCTCTCGTTCTCCAGTGCCCTCTGACGACATCGTCGATGGTGGTCCTCATTCTCACTCTTTAAGATTCTCAAAAATGAGTATCTTTTCTGGAGTATCACAGAATAATAAGCAATGTTTCTATTTCAAAATTGTTTACTGGGCTGGGGAGACCATTAAATAAAAGAAGAGACGAATAAAATTTTATACTATTCTGTGTCAAAAGTCAGCAACACTCAAAACCACGGACAACTTTCGTCCCTGTAACTTGTATTTTTGTTAGTTCCTTCGTTCCAGTTCACTAGTAAATGGTTTGTTTATTTTTCCAAAAATACATCTAGATAAGTTGCAATAATAATCATCAATTTGTTGTGGTACATTTTACAGTATGGAAATTCGCTCTCGAGCAAATTGAGTTTGCTCAGCGCAATTAAGTAAATATATTTTTAGAATTCTTGGTGAATAATGGATGAAAATACCTCTGATGATGAAAGTAAAAGAGAAAAACCGTTCAGCACTCCGGATAAGAAGAAAAGATTGAAAACCGAAGGAAACCATGCGGAAGAATCGTCTAGTTCATCCAGTAATGCACAACAGGAAACACACGACACAACAGGAGACAGGAACACAACCAATTCTGGTTCAGATAGTGGTTTCAATAGACCTACGAATTCTAGGAATCGTAACTATCGAGCCCGATTGGACAGTGATGAACTGATGGAAGATAGAAGGTATCCTTTTTTGCAATCTTGTTTTGAATATTTTGTGTATTTTACTGCTGGAGGGTAGCACATGAGTCTGTATTATTAATAATACTAAGAGCGTTATTGTCTGAAGGAAATACATCATCAATTTACAAGATAGTGTAAATAAGTTTATGAAAGTTTAGAAGACTCTAGCAATAATTTTAGGCGATTGATTTTGCGATAAACGATAGCGCCATATATCAACAACATACATTATTATTCTAAGCGTTTCAATGATATTTTCAAATTTCGGAAATGATTTTGCAAATGTAGGAGACCAAGAGTTGTAGGTGTTGGAATATTCATCTGAGCTGCTCATTTTACTTTTGTAGTCATATCCTCTGTCACCAACGTTGATTTTCTAAATGTTACAGTGGTGAGGCTGAAGACTCTGGGATGCAGGACGAGGATTCCGAACCACCCGAAGGAAACCTTCTCCAACTTTGTGATGAACTTTTTCCAGAAGATACGGACGATTCAGATTTAGACGATGAGGAATATTCAGTATTGGAAAAAGAGAAACCGAAACACAATTGGTTGGTCATACCAGAAGTGATAAATAGACAAATAGGGTTCAGTGCTAAATTACAGAGTTCTTATTTATTTCAAAGGCGTTGTTACGGTTCCTTATACAGTGTTGAGAAGCTAGAACTGATGGATAAATTAGAGGAGCATGAAGGCTGTGTTAATAGTATAAATTTTCACCCCGAGGGCAAATATTTAGCTAGCGGGTCTGATGACCAGAAGGTCATAATCTGGGATTGGAAAGTGGGAAAGTGCCTGTTGAAGTATGATTCCAAACATAGAGTGAATGTCTTCCAAACTAAGTTTCTGAATTTGAGTGGCGATCTCCATGTTGCTTCTTGCGCTCGGGATGGACAGGTAAGTTGTTAAAATCATCTAATTCTAAATTAATAACTAACTCTAGTTGTTATAGTGACATAATGCTAAACAGTGAAAATTTTGGTAAAACAATGTGGTCAATAGTAAATCAATTCAAGTCGTCCATAAAAATTCAGATATTTCTGCTGATACTTTTAATGAATTATCAACTCCTGTAATTGATGAACTGATTACAAAAATTACCATCCCAGATACTGATGGTGCAGATCTGATGAAGATATCAGTGAAAGAGTTGTTTTTCTTGAAGCCAACAAATGAAATTGAAGTGCAAACTGTAATTGCTTCATTGAAAAATTCAAATAGTTTAGATGCCTATAACATCAGTTCTGCATGTAATAAAGATTTGGGTATCTGCACTCGCTTACTTTGCAATCCATCTAAAGCATTTGACAGTGTTTCACATAACATATTATTGAGAAAACTTGAAAAATATGGTATTAGAGGCATAGCGTATGACCTAATGAATTCTTTTTTGACAGACAGGCTGCAGTATATATTATATAACAATCTGAAGTCTGCTACCAAAGTTGTCAAGCATGAAGTACCTCAGGGATCCTTACTTGGTCCCCTTTCATTTATTATCTATATAAATGATCTTTCTGCATATATTGATACAGCAGATGTTTTTTTATATGCCGATGATGCAACTTTTGTTATAAGTAACTAAAAAGTGGAGGAGTTAGATCAGTTGTCATTTGAAACACTGACAGAAAGCTAAACATACTTTAGCGCTAATGTTCTATGCTTGAACGCAAATAAAACTCAGATCCCAAGTGACTGACAGTGACAAAGAAGTGTGTTTACTAGGATTCCAGCTTGACAACAAATTGAATTGGAATGGACATAAGACATCATTATGTAAAAAGCTCTCAAGGTGTTGTTACACATTGAGAAGGCTAAGGAGTTTAGTTTCTAATGATGTTCTGAGAATTGCATATTTTGGTATGGCTCACTACCACATAAATTATGGAATACTGATATGGGGTGCTTCCTTACATGCAAGTGAAGTCATTCTGCAAAAAAAAAGATAATGAGAGATTTAGAAAAAGTTGATTCCAAAACCCATGCGTTAATTCACCCGTAGATAGCACTAGGTAGGTATTTCTAACTTTTTTGGTTTTAAAAGAGTTTTTTCTCATTTCATTGTAACCACAAAAAAGGGTATGGTCAGATTTCATTTTTTACGAGCTTTTCAATGAGTCCATACACGACATAGGTTTGCATTTGAAAAAAAAATGGAGAGGGTTGCTGCTAAGGGGTTGAAAAAAAAGATTTCATTTTATTGCCAAAAAAATGCATACAACGTGAAATCAACTGACCTGTCTCAGCGTTTTTTTCCTAAAATACTGGTTTGAAAGATATTAATTTTATTCCGAACTTTTGCGCACCCCTGTATGTATATGTGTGTGTATACATATGTGTATTTATATTGTTTATGTCTATATGTGAGTCATAACTGTCTCAGGTGAAATTTTTTCTTATGTAGTGGATGTGTATTTTTTATATTATATGTAGGACGTACGTAAGCCAATTTTTTTCTTTCTAAATTATTATTTTTAGTAAAAAATGAAAATTCACCTTATTTTTTCAATAGACTTCATATGAAGAGAACCACAATAGTAACACAAACTGCTGAACAGCCTAGAATATAAATAGGACTTTGTATAGGATAAAATACAAATGAAGAGTCAATTTTTTATTTTGTTGAAAAAGCTGTTCTAGAGATTATCTCTGTTCACTAGTCAATCAACTGGTTATTAGCGATGCAATTTTATTTTATTCAGGTCAGAGTTGCCAGAGTATCTTCTGAAGGAGTAAGGGAATACAGAAAACTGGGATGCCACAAGGGGCCTTGTCATAAATTGGCTATTCTACCAGATCAACCCCATGTTATCCTTAGTGCTGGTGAAGATAGTATGGTACTAAGTCACGATCTTCGACAAACTAAACCAGAAAGGTGAGTTCAATTTTTATATTCACTTAAAACATTGGGTTCTCATTGACAAAAATTTTGGACATGATCTTCAAAACTGAAGCTTAACAGTTAACAAATGTTGATATGCCTTGGAAAATGGTCGTAGAATAAACGAAAACTGTCTAAAATTGTTGAGATTGGTACTTGACAATAGGCTCTTGGATGTTTTCGCAAGTCTGGAAATAACAAAATGTGGCTTGAGAACTATGAACGGAGTTATATTTATATGACTCATTCTGTTGATAATTAAAGGAATTTCACATGAAAATTAACTGCCGATTAGTAACCAGGAAAACTTTTCATAATATATACAAACAATAAAATCAAACTTCTGAATGAACTAACAAAAGCCTTGAAAAGTAAAATTTAATTTCTACACAGGCAAATCATGGAAAAAGAAGCACCTCTATAAATACAGACATACACACACACACACATACTTCACTGCAATAATTAGAGCAGTCTGACAATACATAAAGGTATCCCACAAGGTAGCCTTTTAGAACCGCTATTGTTTTTCATTCATACCCAAAAGCATAAACGCATTAACAACCTTGTTTGCTGATGATGCTACCTTGGCAACCAGAATTGAAAATAATTCCAACTCACACTGGAAATTTGCTAGTACCTAGGCCGCATCGAACAGCCCTCTACCAGAATAGCCATCTCTATCTCGGACCAAAAATTTTCAACAATTTAGACGATAATATAAAAACAGCCATTAATATCAATATTTTCAAATCTAGATTGCAAACTTTTCCAATTGACAAAAATTGCTACTCTTTAGATGACTTTTATCAACGATTTTGTCCCTTCTCATGAAACCTTTTTGTTAAATTGGTAACTTTGTATGTTTGGTGACTTTTTCCTTGTTATTGTATATGGGAAAATATGCCTTTTTTCTTTATACTTTTCAACAAGTGAAATAAAAATTTTATTTTTAAAATGTTTCGGCCGAAATTATTTGAACAAATGTTAGTGACATTGTGCTATCAATTCAATAAATCCCGTTTATTATTACCATTACTAGTAAGACACTAAACATAGTTTTGATAAATTCTCCGGTACTTTGATCTTTCATTAGGGTAGTCAGTGTCCAAGACGACGAACTGGAAGTGCCGCTGTACAGTATACACGGCCACCCGCTGAAGACCATGGAGTTTTGCGTCAGCGGCAGAGACGAAGTAGTGAGGACCTACGATCGAAGAAACAGCTCCGGCCCTCTGGCAACTTACCATGCCTTCAAAGACAGAGTAAGATTGTTCGTTGGAAAACGCCCGATTTTTTGTTGCACGCTTTCAGTTGTAGACGCTGCGCAAGAGGGTTTCCGAATTCCACGTAACCTGCGCCATGTATAATCACGACGGATCTGAGATCCTTGCTTCGTACAACGACGACGATATATACTTGTTCGACGTGAACTGCAAACCAGGTGACTACTTACATCAGTACCAAGGGCACAGGAACAGCGCCACCATAAAGGGTGTGAATTTCTTCGGACTCAGATCGGAATTCATCGTCAGCGGGTCGGATTGCGGCTACGTCTACTTCTGGGAGAAGAATTCCGAGTCTATCGTTCAGTGGTTGCTGGCGGACGATAGAGGAGTGGTGAGTATATTCGTAGACCTTGAGTTTGCCCTGGTTCTATTGATCTTAATGTCATATTGGTGGACTTCATTGTTAACTTTAATTAAATTAATTAATAGCTAAGTTGAACTCCATTCATTATTTTGAATATAAAAACCATAAATAGATAATGAGATCTGTTTGAGATCTATAACCACTGAAGGGAATGGAGCAGTCTTTATAGAGGTAAGTCGATTGCATCTCAGAATTATACGCATACCTCTGTTTTTCAGTTTCTGTAGTTGATCTAACTTATCTTGGTTCAGAAGATACAACAATGTAGCACAAAAGTCAAAATGTGGCTGATTTATGCAGTTGTAAATTATGACTTGAGTTAACACTAAGATGTGGTGCCACCCTTGAAAAAAAGAATAGTTTTTTCGAGGTTTTTTTAACCCTTAACTGGTAACGTGCCGTCTGTGAGACTGCAGCCATTTTTATTTTCGAGGTATTTCTAAAATGGTCTCGCTTTTCTACGAATCACGCCACCTAATCTATTAGCTATTGGTGCCCCACCTATCATTCAACTGGTAGTAAATTTGGGTAAACGACGTCTGAGAAATATTTAGTATTTAGTTGAGCACAGTCCTTGAGACGGCACGTTTCAGTTTATGTGAGCATTTCTCGCGACTCAAAGTAATGGCGGGTCCGTCAAAACGGGTACGTTATGGGGTTGGAGATTATGACGACACTCTTTTATGTTGGTATAACGAGACAAATAGTGACTAGTGA
>WOGR01002550.1:0-17258 GCA_015342045.1 Leptinotarsa lineolata | reverse complement strand
TTATGCTTTTTATTAATTTTTTTTCATCTGGCGGTACTTTATTGTTGAAATCATAAAGAAAATATTCTCATGGCCATATTTGTTGATATAGGGTGTCTTTTGTGACTGTTAGCTGTGTGAGTTTTCGAATTTTTGAGTTGTCATACTTTTGTTAATAATGAATATTTTTCCATGAAATTTTGGTCACACCTGTTTAGAGGCACTTTGAATCCAGTGGCGTAGTGATTTTTTCAATAAAAAAACGCTAATAAAAAATCCCGATTTTCGACTAAGAAAAAATATCGTAGTATGCCCTGAAACTTCAATAAACATTTCAAATCGTGTCCCAAGGTAGACCTTTTAGTACTTGACATTTCAAAAAAAAATTATTGAAATCGGTTAACAACTTCAAATTTTAGGGGGGTGTTTCCATTAAAAATGGATCACACTGTAAGTGAAACTCCAAGACCCCTATTATAAAAAAATGAACATGGCGAATAAATAAGGGAAGGCAGATTACAGAACCGGGAATAGCGATTCATATTATGAATTTAAGTGGTGATTGAACAATAAAATGAAGTGGAACCTCACGGAGATATGAGAAAACTCAAAGACTCTTCATATAGTCGTTTCTGGTTGCCATTGCTAAGGCGAGTTTGAAAACGGAAATGAGAACCTAAACTGAAGTCACAGAAAACATCCTGTTTATGCGTTCATATAGTCTATCGAATATAACATCCGCACATTCCCTTATTTTGACGCTTGTCAAAGGAAATATAGCTGTTTCCAATTGAGGCGTTGTTCACAAGTAATTTTTTTAGATTTTGAAAATGGAGAATGATTTTTTTCCAAAATGTCAACCATCTGAAACGAAGTGTTATAATCAATTCGCGAAAGAGATGTTATATTTGATGATGGAAACTCTACATAAGCTTGAGTAAGATTCATATGTATTCAGTGAAATAGTGAAATGAAAATGGAGATGTCATAGCATAAAAGATATTCCATATTCTTTTTCAGAGAGATACTGCTCAATTAGTTGCACCATGATAGAAAGTTCGAATTTTGCATTTCCTAGGTCTACATCTTTCATTTCCAGAAGCGGAGATATATTTCGTCATATTATTTCACTCCCAATCACATTTTATAGATAGTGTGACTCCATCAACGTGAATAATTTCAAGTTATTTCAGCCTACTTCGATGCCTCAAAATATTATCTCTCTTAACACTAGACTTAACTGGCAATAAACATACACGCACAAAAACAAAATACTATCAGGGCCTCTCCTTCTCCATTCCTCTTATGATTAATGATAATATTGCGGTCTAAAAACAACCCAACGCGTTAAACACCGTCTTAACTAAAGTCCCTAAGAGACTAATAGGAACATTTGACGTTATCTGGGTAGTAGAAATGCGAGCGCACGTCTTCGAATTTAAATACCCTGGAGAATTTCGACTCGATAAGGTGGTAGAATTGCAGGAATATGACCAAATAAAATATATTATTACCTGAATAGTTTCTGGAATAGGAATTCCTACTTTAGACAGTTTCTACATAGTTAATAAACAGACATGAATAACAAAATCAAACGAGTCACGAACGCTTGTTGGGAATGGAATCTAGATTTCAGTGGTGATATTCGACGTTTATTGCACGCTAATTAATTCCGGATAATTAATGAGTGCATGGATATCTGTTCAAATAAGAAATTCAAATACAATAATTATTATATTTAGTTGAGAGATACAATTACAAAAGAAACGTGTGCGTCTCGGGACGCCTGACAGAAGTGATAACTTAAAGTAATCTTTGTTGAACTATTTGATATTGAAATTGTTCAACTGAAGAAAAGCCAATTGTTATTTTTGTAGGACTGAATAATGATACTATAATATACACACAAAATTAGTATCATAATTTTCAAGCCACGTTTCTCATAATAAAATAAGATTACGTGCTTGCTGGTTAGATTTATTATATTATCAAACTTACCTTTTGGAGATTCTGTTCCGAGAATCATCTTCTGCTTGTTTC
The DNA here is from genome assembly GCA_015342045.1 of Leptinotarsa lineolata. Taxonomy (NCBI): domain Eukaryota; kingdom Metazoa; phylum Arthropoda; class Insecta; order Coleoptera; family Chrysomelidae; genus Leptinotarsa; species Leptinotarsa lineolata. Next base: position 15,239 of record WOGR01002550.1, on the reverse strand, counting down.
ATCAAATTTTTCATAATGACTCCTGTAGCAAAGATAGTTTTACGTTATATACTCACTGTTAATAATATATTTCGATCGTACACTAAATAAACACTGAGTCATGCGAAGGGAAGCGCGAGAATTGTTTGTCCAAGATACGGCCAGCTCTGTGGGTTAGAGTGAGAAGAAAGGAAAGCCAGAAATACAAGCGCCGTTATGCGTTATGTTACCAAGAGGTTTACCTTCCCATAAGGAGTTATCACTTCAAAAAACACTTGATGCGGTTTATTTTCAAAACCGTCAAATTTAAGTAAGTAATGAATATAATAATAAGGATCATTTCCAAGAGACGTTAAATATGCATCGAAATTGTCAAACTTAATGAAATGATGATACTCAATCACGTTAAAAAAACTGTGATTTAATGAGTGTTTTTGAGGTTACGCGTGAAAACAAATTCTAATTACATCTTTCAAAGTAACATGAAGCTTCAATACAAATTATAAACTGAAGTTCCCTGGCGTGTCTGTCTGTCTGAACGCGATAAACTCAATGAGAGCGGAACGGATTTTCATTCTAATGAACGTAGTGATTCATGAGTATAATTTATTATTGTTTTATGTGAATTGAGTTACCTACTGAGCTCCTAAGTGAGAAAATTTATGAAATGAACAACAGGACAACAACAGGAAAATGAACAACAAGGCATAATTAATTACAAATCCATAATCGTCAGAAACTTTTTTTTACATATTGCCTGAAATGACAAATATTTTCACAATCTGATGTGTAACTTTTGTTGAAGTGATTTAATCATGATTGAACGAAATTGATCTCATCAGAATATCAAGAAATCGTATTTACTTTTATGCAGGGTGTTTCCTCATTGCGGTGAAAAAATGTATGGGCATGTTCAGTAGCTAATTTTGTGAAAAAAGTTCATATAAACATAGATCCGAAAATGCATTGTTTCCAAGATACCTACAGGGTGTTGAACTTTTCTGAAAAATTCATTCTCGTATCAATATTCTGAATATTTGCTGTCATAACAATAAAAGTATTTTGACAAATGGTAAACATCGGAAACAATCAGTTGTTGCATTTTAATACAGATTTCATTTGCTATTTTCATTCGCCTTTCGTTTTTATTTTTTTCTAGAAAACGAAGCGAGCTACGTAAACAAATTTGGATAGAAAGAAGTTTCATTTTCCGATGTTTTACTCAACACAAAATTCAGTGTTTCAAAAAACGTCAGTGGCATACATTTGTTTTTCAATAATGTTGGCTGCAGTGTACCCGAGCCGTCACAGAACTCATTAATCTATAACTGATGAAATAAATGAAGCAAAATAACACTGCCAAATTTCACCAAAATCATATGAGGGATACTTACAATATTGAAATTAAAAAATTAAAAAATTAATTTTTAAGAACAGTTCAACATCTTGTAACTTGGACAAAATGCATGTTTGGCATATGGTGGTATGAATGTTTTTTATGAAATCAATCCTAATATAAAAGTAATTACCATGTCTTGATATTATGATGGAAAAAATTTGGTTCAATCTCGATTGAATCACTTTAACAAAAATACATATTAGATTGTGGAATTATCTGTTTTCAAAGTATATTAACGCCAGCCAATATCTGAATAATATTTCTGAGGTGCCAATAATATAGGTATATAGTATTTGAAAAATACACTTTCATTGAGTTGTAATGAATGATGAATCGACTGTCAAGAAAATTGTCAAGCTCATCCTGTTTATTATTTTCCTTAAAAATTTTCCATGTATTTTCTCACTTAGGTACTCAATATTTTTTATTTTCGGCTGAATTCACTATCTGTTATATATTCAGTTTTTTTCCCTTTTCCATCTGATTTTATTTCTTCTCAATTTTACTTTCTTTCTCGTTTTCGTATCAGCTACTACATTTTGCATTCTATTCAGTAATATTTTGAATGTCTTGTGGATATCCAAGTTTTTCATTTCTCCTCACAGTCTCTATTCGTGTATCTGTTCTTCTTATTGTTTTCTTCTTTTTAACTTTTCAAATTCTTATATTTTTTTATTTTCCAACACTGGCACACACACTTTGAAGTGCTTGATTGGAAAAGTAATAGAATTATTCATACCCACATTTTTTGCCAGTCATACCTTTTCTTCCAAACTTCTCTATATTTGGACCAGTCCCCACATCGGAGTGTAAGTGATTATTGAATCTAAGATTCATGCGTACTGAGTAGATAAAATGAGCCTATAATGACAACATTGTGTTTTTTTTTTTTAATGTTTTCACCTGTTTGATGTTGAGATTGTAGAGTAGATACGGTATCTATTCGAATTGCAAGTCTCTCATTTACATTTTCAGATATATCATATTCCAGCAAAAATGTACGGAACTGGTGTCTGCCTGTGGGTGAAGAATAAATAGTTCTATTATATTTGGCATTTCGTCTATACAGTAGAAGTGCTGGAGAAGAGAACATAGTACTCTTCACACTTTGTTATTTAGGTGCTCGTAGATGGATATGGGTTGGAACCAAGCATGCTCAACTTGCTGAATGGCATATGTGTAATAGTCTCAGGTTCCTAGAGCTTGGTCTTGCATCTGTTGTCAAGAATGTCAAACTTTCTTTTTTTCATTTTCGAACCTAACTATTTTGTTGACATAAATATGGTTTTGGGAAAATTGCTTTTGGATTTCTACATCTTCATACAAAAAATGTGGGAAACAAATAATTCCGCATGCACACTGAAGTTAATGAAAAAAACTTTCCAAACAACTTTTACCCATTCAGTTTGTAGTCAGATCATTTATCATGGAACTGAAACAGATATCATTTATAGAAACGCTACATAATGAAGTATATAATAATAGTGATAATACTTCCATCTGCTATTATGGGTAAACACCCGATAACAGAAAAATAAAGGATAATATAAGTTTACATGAAATAAAATATAAGTTTTAAGTATGAATCCAAAGTAGTATTATCAATTCAAATTTTGCTTATACACAGTCAAAATAGTGCCACCTGGTTGGTGAACCGCCTGTCGCGAAGAGTATTGCACTTCTAATGTTTAGGAACAGTTCTTGTTTTGGAATTATTCTTGCCAGTGGTTCTATTTCTACCTTTAATGGAAAGGGTATATTCATTCATTAGGAGGGAAACTTTCATGAAAATTTTTTTTTGGTTTCTACTTGTCAATCTGTATAGAAAAATCCGAAGGAAAGAGAAAGCAAATGAGTTCAAAATAATTTGTGTTCGAAATGTAACGATATTGACAACATATCACTCAATATCAAAAAGTATTTAATTTCGAGGGTCTCATTCAAATGAGCATATAAAAAAAGTTTTTCTTGTGTAATGACAGTGGTGATCCAAGAAAGATATTTCTAACTTTCTCAAAAGCGAAAAAAATCAAAAATGTTTTGCTTTGGATATACAGGGCATTACTATATAACAATTTAGAAAAGTTCAAATATTCCACTGATTTTATAGATACACTTCGAAGAAGTAGATGGAATATGATATAAACTGTTATTGGTAATATTTTTTTCATAAAATTCATTTATTTTGATAAATTCTTACACTGTGATGATAGATTAGTTTTCCTACTATTAGTATAGTACTTTTATCAATTGAATAAAGTGTTAAGAAAAATGAAAAATTAACACTTAACAAGATATGCGGATTATACATTCAAGTCACATACAAGTGACGTTCAGATACCCACATAGTGGAGGACAAAAATATCTCAATTCAAATTCTGATTTTATTATATCGTTGAGATATTTACTTTGATTGATATAATGACGAATGAAAACAGATATCACGTTCTACAGGTGAAATTCTACCTGAAGAAGTCAGTCAACAGTTTTACCAGGTTAGCATAATTATTCTTCGATTCTAAATTAATTTATTTGGACCGGGTTGAAATAAGAATTTCTTGTACCAACCAAAAACGTTAATTATTGTAATCACTAATGAAGAACGTCAAAAGATTTGAAGAAAACTGCTCAATATAAATGTAATATATGAACGGTAGGGAAGAATCAAAACATGTCAATTCGATTAAAATTGTGTCTTTGCATGTATTAGGAATTTTAATTGGATTTCCTAACGCCCTCGATATGCCTGTCTTTGAAAACTTCTATTATAAATAGTTTCTCAAACACACTTTTTGCCAATTGAAATTGTCAATTTTTCAGTGAAAATGCAATAAGTTGCTTGATTCATTTTGTTTTGATTTCTGCGGAAAACGTTTCAATATAATACTTTGTACTGAATTTGCTTGCATTTTTTAACTTTTCATACATTTATAAATCAACAAAGTAACTGAAAACTAAAAATTTCCATCTCATCTTGTTTAAATCGCCTAATTCCACCTCCCAACCCTCACGGAATGCTACATTCATCCTCTGCGATACTCTATTCCGGGCACGTTATTTTGTAAGCACAACCTTTGTCAGCGGAGAAATACAAAATGGGGACTTAATGCTTAATGGAATAAGCCATTCGTATCCCGTTTCTTAAAGCCGAGAGGCGTCCTATTTAATTTTACTACTGTCAAATGCATCTGCGACTGATATATAGCGGAACTTCCACTATTTACACCATCGAGTCGACTTCAGCAGTCATATACAGGTGCTGATGGAAATAAGGGATTCGAAAGACGCCGGGAAATTTCTATTTGCTGAAGTTCTTCAGAAAGGATTGATTGAACGGGACTTGGTTTTATACCCATAATATTCCCCTTGCCGTGAAGTATGATATTGATCGTCAAGATAAGAAATTTAATTGGAAAGATATGTCAAATAATTTCTTCGTGATTCTACATAAAAAACTTTTTCTTTCAAGAATGATTTCAAATTTATTGGTTCATGAATTACCTTCTATTGTGACAATAGATATTTGCAACAATTTTAATTATTATTATTCCATAAATAACATGACAGAACATAACCTAGGATGATATTATATAACATATATTTTGAAGTTTATTAGTTCGAACTTTCATTGTCTAATATGATTTTGATATGATTAAAAATTTATGAAAGAACAAATAAAATAAAACGTCAGCTGAAGATACAATAAAACGAATAAAATAATCAAGATGAAAGATGAAAAAGACCACAGAGTAGAAGGAAATAACAAAGAATACATTAATAAAAATTCAAAAAGGCTTCAGGTGACGTCCGGAATATTTCTCCGGGAGGTGACTATTCATAAGTCATTCGAGAGCTTTCACCTATTCCCTCTCTCCGCTTCACCGGAGTTGACCACAGGAGTTGACCGATTTTCCGCTTGATTACAGGTTTTCATATATTACGCAGGCGTAGCTGACTGCGTCGTTGGACAACATATATTCTTCTACTATTTGGAAATTCCAACGCTTGTATAGAATAGCTGGTCCTTGAAGGTATATATCTGATGACAATATGTTCATGAAGTATGATTGAAAGGCCAAGTTTCTTCACCATCTCAAAATGATGAATGGGCGTTCAGAAACTGCACTTTAAACAATAGTTCTCCTGCAATACATTTTCAACTTCCATTCATTATTGGAAAGAGCACCCCGTAGAACATTCCCGTTCGAGTTTGTCATCCAACTAACAATCTGAATAGTTCAACTTAGCCTCAGAACAAGCACAATGGAAATTCTAGAGAAAAAGTTTCCAGAGTCTGTACAAAAGCGATGAATAAGGTGTTAAATTGGATCCCCACTGCCGAATCGGGCTTTTACATGTACTTTGAAAGGACTTGATGAAAACAAAGACGAATGGATACATTACTAAATTAATCTTTGAAACAAAGCACTTTCCTTGCGCCTTATTCATCAAAGCCAAACTCATTTATTTAGTTAGAAATAAGGGAGGCAGACTTAGAGTCTATTCGTTAAGTTCTCGTCTTTCTCTTGAGCGAATATAATTTATAAAGGACTGAATGCGAATATAATTTAAATGTCAATCTACAGCGGCACTATACAGAGAAAAGTTTGGTGTAAATGGAAGAGACGTAATAACTACGACTAAATTTGGAAATCCTGTTTAGTAAATGAGGTAACGCTGTTTTCCATCTGCACTGTAGGTTAAGTAATAGTTAGGTTCTTGAAATAGATCCGCAGAATATTAAGGCTTCATATGTTTATCCCAAAAAATTATAAAATCATTAGCAACTCTATGAAAAATCCAACTAGTAATTGAAGAAAGAAAATACCAGAAAGGAGAAAATTTAAATATGCAGAAAAATGGATAAAATTTCAAGAACTACGTTACACAATGAAAACGATAGATAGCAAATTCAATTTCTAAATAATTTGCATCCCACTCTGTGATTTTCAGACAAAAAAACACCACAATAGCTCAACACCAACAAAGTTTATTTGATACTTTCATTGTGCTTAAAAAGTATTCAATAAACCAGTGGTAGGCTTTTGACCTGTTTTGGAAAAAAGGCTTTCCGTTTTGTTGAAAGATAGTCCTAGTTCGATCCATACTCAAGGACAAGAAAAATCTGCAAAATAATGCGTTTCACAAGAACAATTTCAAATTAAATAGTTTACAAAAATAATCAGGCCACTCTCCAGATTAAAATTATATATAGTAATTATATATCTTCAAGTGAGGTTCGGAGTCTAGTGAAACTAGTTTGTTCTTTGAGATTGAGCAACAGTGTGGCTAGACTTCGAACAGAAATCTCTTAAGAAAACTGTAACACATTTTTCGGTGCACATTGTACCAACCAAGTTGGCGTCATCAGGAAATAACATACAGTATTCATTTATTTTTTTCATTTACTTTCTGATTTTGTTTTTTGAAAAAGGTATAGGGTTCTTATTTTATCTTTCATCATATGAGACTCATTTTTGTTTCGGGTTTGGGTACATTAGTGCCCAAGTGCAGCCTTACTCTCTGTGGAAATATTGGTCCATATTCGTTGAGGTCTGAAAATAATGTCCATCTTGCATTATATTAGTGCATACACTTTATCTGGAAGACTGGTGGGTATTGACCGATCGGGTAACTGAAATGTAATTTCTGGCCATACAGTAAGTAAGCTATTGTCCCATGATCGGTTTTCGACAAGTCTGTATACCAGTTATTTCTGCCGAGTATTCCATTCTCCACTCTCCACTTTGATCGCAAACCGTATATCGAATATGTATTTCAATGTCATGTGGTCCGAGAACATTTCAGATGTTCGTACCTCCACGTAATCGGAGGCTTCGCCCCACAACACACTGTCACCTATTTTTTGGCTGCAAATTTTGGTAATAATTGGATAGTCAACCAAGGACCCAACCGTTGGCCGGCCAGGTCACCAGACCTAACGCCTGTGGACTTTTACCTCTGGATAAGACTGAAAAATTGCCGACCAATTCTAGATACGAACTGAAACCGGCAATGATGAAAGTTTTGCTCCTCTCATTCCTATTCAACTAATTAATTCAGCAGAAAACGTTCAGAAAAGGTGTCGCCTGTATGTAGAAGAAGCTGATAGATATTTTGAACACCTACTCTGAAGAAATATATTTGATTGACTGTTCTTCATCATTATTATTATTATTGTCCACAAAAGTGTCCAATTTGGCCCACTCTGTGCCACTATTTTTTTCTATAATCGTCACGTGAAGAGTTTCTTCACAGTGGGGATAACCCCCATGAGGGCCTTGCCATTTGTACCACTATTTTTTCTCCATAAGGGTCACGTATATCATTCTTCCTCCACCTGCAGCCTATATCATCGATCCCTTTTCTCCTCAACTTCTGGATGATCGATTCTAGGGATGTATTACCAAATGCACTACTAATATGAATATTTTTCTTTTCCTTGTATGGACATGAAGTTGTTCCTTTCGACATATATGCCCTATATGCCTATGCCGCAATGTTCTGTTAGCCTGTGCGACATCCCTAGTATTTCTGTCAAGTAATGTATTAAAATACAAATGACATGGTACTCAAGTACTGATGCTCAGAAGTACTGAATCCTGTCTAATTTTTCCAGGTTTAGGTATAAAACTGGCCCTATTCGGTATCAAAGTGTTGGATTTGTAATCCAAAGAAACTTTTTGCTCTTTAATGTTGCTTTTCTGCTTCATAACTACTGCAAACACTTTCAATTTTATTAGTTATGCTGGAAAAGTATAAGTGTGCATCTTATGTCAAAATGTATCAAATTGTGTAATTTCAAGGTTGACATTGCATCCTCATTATGAATAATTGATGTATAAGAGTAGATTTCATACTTTCAGCTCAAACTTTCAGTTCATTATATTCAGCATCCGATTGTCTTTCATCTCCATCGACTCCTTTGCATACTATCCAAATCCGTGAATAATTATTTTCCGTTTTAAATCATTTTCCGTGTTCGTGCCTCATTCTCATTCTAAAGTTTTTAACCTAATCAATCGTCTTTCCAATGTAGGGTGCATATTATATTGCTAGTTTCCAATTACTCATCCATATATCTACTAGATAAAACAATTAATCACGTTATTCTCGTTGTGGAATATACCGAACGATTTTAGGAATAGGTGTGAAAATTTTGAGTAACTGTATCGAGTAACACAGCCTAGATTCAATTATTTAGTGGAAAACATTCGAGGAAATAGTTAGCAGAAAGATGATTTTGATACTTTTGAAAAATGACACCTAACGATTTCACTTTCAAAAATTATCAACACAATTTTTTTACGCGTAACATTTCTTGCGAAATGACATAATCCGCTGATAGAAATAATATACACTAATAAAAATATACTTCCTGAAGTTCTATGGTACGTGGTCTCACAGCACGTGTCATTCTCATCTAAATAGTGTAGTTGTCATTGAAATGGGACTCATCACAGTAAAATGAATGAATCTTCGCAGGTGTCTTCAAAACGTTAAGAGCAAATATGTTTTTCTCGTTATGTTAATTATTTCATCAATATACCGACATCTTGAGTTTTACTTTGCAGCTTTTATTTCTCATTGGATTTTGAAAGCGATTTTGTTTCATTTTTTGAGTTCTACTGAATTATATATTTCAGAGAGTCTTCACCGAATGATTTTCTACTCTTTCAATCTTCCTTCAGTTTTAGATAGCGCATGCATTCTAATTTGTAAATATCTGGTAATTGTGACTTATGGTTGATTTTAGGTTAGGTTTAGGGTCAAATCTGTGACAATATAGCGAAATCACAACATTTAAAACCGAACCGAAAAAGCTTTTATTATTTTTATCGCTTCCAACGTTCAATGAATTTGTTTTATGTCTGTTTCAAAACTTCTGACACATTCGAAGTACGTTTTCAGTATTCAATAACAATTTTGCCACCATCAGATGAGTTATCATTGTTTGGTTGTGAACCAAACCTCTGTACGATTACGACTTCTGGACATTTGTGTTGAGCTGATATAATCATTAGGTTCTACCATAATCAGAATAACTATTTTGAAAAATTGGTCTAAATGAGGAGTTGATACCGGAGTTGGTACCGTTGGTACCAAAATGGTACAGTAATAAGTTGTATGTGCTTTAGAATTGGAAATGAGTTGTTTCAATGAATTCGCACTTTCTCATTTTCTAGAACGAGTTCAATATTATCCAGAGGTAAGGAGTCTCTAGCTTCTCAATGCCTTGAAAGTATCGGAGATCGTTAACTATTACATGTATGGATAACATATAAATTTGAAATGCTAATGGTAAATACATAGTTAAAACAGCCACTACTAAACATAGGACGGGAACTGAAATGTACTGTGCGCAAGGAATATTAATTTGAAACCTTATGATTGTTCTTACAAACCGCCAGAGTGATAAGAGATTATCATGCAAATTCCGTGATGAAGTGAAAAAACTGGTGGACTGTTCTGGGTGCTTGGCACTTAGGAATTACATGGAAATGAAATGCTGATGATTGGGCTTTACACATATAAAGGCCTTAACTTAGCTATACGGTACCAAAATCTAACGTATGAGGTCTGAACGAAAAAATGATCAATAAGGAATATAGAGAATACTAACAGATTACACGTTTGAGCGGACATGAAAAAACATTTATGAAGGGATCATTTGAAGAATGGCCTTAACATAGCAGAGATAGGCTCAGAATAATTACACCTAACTCCATTCAGAAGATACCTGAGTGCATACCAAAGACCTCAACTATAAAAAATGCAACAAATGGACAGAGACTGGTCGTTATATTTTATGTGAATGTGGCACACTGAATTACAAAGGTGAAGCAATTCATGGATAATCAAAATTATACACAGAAAAATATATCAGCTAACAAAAGACTGTACAAACAAGTACAGAAAATAAGATTGTTTGAATGGGCATCATAAAACGATATAGCCTTTGAGCCTCCAGTATTTTCAACCTCGCAGTTGCCATGCATGCATCTTGTGCTAAAGTGTAGAGAGTTTTTGAATAAACGTTTATAATGTGTAGAGCTCTGTCTAAAAGGCAATAAATTATATTCCTTCTAATACACCTCCGTTGGTGAATTCATCTAATTCTATAATTTGGTTCATTTGAATTTCCTGTGGATTTTTGTTTCTGAATGAGAGACATTTAGATACTGTTTTTGAATCACATTTTCAATCCAAGAAGTATAAACTGCTGAGTCCTTATTGAAATAAAACTGACACTTTAATGGCGCTCTTTTATTCGGTAAATGTTACCCTGATGAAAAGTACCTACGAAACTATAGCAATATTTTTCAGACAGGATCGTTTTTCGACGAAAAAAGACATAGAAATAGCTATTTTAGATGAAGTTATTGAGAGGACTGGCGGCCCCCTACGCCAGTAAACAGGCTGGATGTCGACGGACACGACGAGGTCGTCAGTGCGATAATATATCTGTTATTTGTGAAAGTGATACTGACAGAACTGGCGGCACTTAGTGAAAAAATTGAGTGTTTTTATAAAAATAAAAGTGAATGAGAAAACTTAGGGTGGCAACATTGCCCCCGGGGGCTGCACCCGCGGGCGAAGCTTCTGTTCACTATGGACAGGAGGAGTCGTCTGGCCAAATACGCTCTACTGAGAAGCAATGGCCATATAAATTAAAGAAGAAGAAGCTAACTTCAGAGTTTCGGTTTTTCGTGACGGTGTGCACGCATCGTAAAAATGTACTTTCATCATTTTTCCTAACGCACCAAAAGAAGTGTTACTTCTAACACTCAGTTTTGTGATTGGAACAGATTGGAGCAAAACATGTCCGAATAGATGTCCGAAAGAAAATAAAAAGCTTTTGAAAGTATAGCTTATCGGATGTCGTATGGATTAGACAAAAATTAAAAATAATTTAGACCCAGTATAATGACCATAGTGGAGAATCAAATAAAAGTTATTCAATCAGATGAATTATAGAAATGCGTGCCATAGATGAACTCAGCTCAGAATAATTATTGTATAAATCCCCTTGGTGCCTTAGTAGATCATAAGTTAATTAAATACATATCATTGAGAGTAGATATCAATCGAAGACAATGTAACTTTTATTTATGTGATGTTGTAAAGTTCAATGGAAAATAAATTGTATAAATTCACTTTAATGAAATCAAAGGTCAGTGTGTGGGAAAATCGGAAACCATGAGTCGGCTAAATTAGGAAAAAACTTGTACACGTTCTTTTTTCCGGTCTACAAAAAAATGAAAAATTTTATAGGCTAAATTTAATCAGATATTTAGATGTAGTTTTCATTCACAGATTGAAACTTATAACATATTTAGCACTATTCTTCTTATATTTTGACTCAGTTTATTGCAGTGAAACTTTTCGTTTATTGTGAGTTCCGTGAATTTGCAAATGCTATTTCATATTTGACCACTCACAATATCAGGCTAAAAATTTAGTGGAAGGTGTTTACATTTGAAATTTCACCACACTCCGAAATATACCTCTAGAGCGACTATTCGACTATTCGTATCGCGAAATCCCCAGTTACACGAACTAATAAAACATTTTCCTTCATTTAATTTGAACCCTGCCGGAGGGCAATTATACCTCCATAAAATCCTCCTTGAACTTAAACAGAACTAAAATCTGAAATCTACATTGAGAAATTCAAATTAGAATTACTTTCCCTACATTAAATACTACGCCATTTTGGCACAAAAATCATACAAATATCACCCTTATACTATTACAGTGAAAGGGCGAATATCTTAAATAAAATATCTAAGGCATATACTTAAGGGATGAGGGTTGAGTTTTCTAGAGAGGGATATTTGTGTTCGGTTTATATGCCACCCCATACCAAACTAGTCGCTATTCAGTATGGAATTAGGGGCTGCTTTCGGCTCGTTCGCTGGGACTGTAAAGAGGGAGATTTTAAACCCGGGGTTGGCAAAGTTAGAAATGAGGGTGCAAACTTCAGGAGATAAATAAGGAAGGTTTTGTTTGAAGAAAAGAAAAACAACGTAGGATGGATAATGAGAGAACATAACATAATTTCCCAGACGGGGTTCTCAAGTTTTAAGTCGCTTTTGTGTAACGTATACGGCTAATTAAGGTGGCAGTTGGATATAAATGGCAATGAAAATGGTGATGACTGTTTTATACAGGGTGAAATGAAATGAAAAAATTATATGCAGCAGCGGTTCACCTCAAGACGAACGATACTGTAGGATTTCTCCTATAACTACTTAGTTTTGAAACATTGTACATCTTTGATTTTTATTTAGTGTCACGAATTTTTGTTAGGAAATTAATTTTTCATAACTCTGTTATCGAGCAGTCGTCCAAAATATCCATTCTTTTATTTTAATTTTAACCTATTTATTTTCCTATTTTTCTATCACGTATCTTTAGAATTCTGTTTTCTTTCGAATAGAAAGTTTATTGCCGAAAAATATATGGATATTTTCACGACACTGTTCTGTCTACTCATCGGTAACACCCTTGTCGACTCAAGTGAAAGTCGGGTCAAGTGATTGACGCTTTTTGACTATTTATTACCCCGACGATTGCAGTGGTATTGTTCGAGTTTTACTTTAAACACATGAATAAGACGATGCATTCATTCTGTTCTGGGTTCTTGGCCCGGAATGGGCTCATTTAACAAGTTTTTTATTGCATTATATATTTCAAATAGTACATCTGCAAAAAATTTGAATTTTCACTCTTATATATAGTTGAATGTGGCGTTCACCGAAACGGGGCGTAGTCAAGCTTGACGTCACATCAGTCGACTCGGCGACAAGGGAGTGCTGGCGGATAAGCGAAATACGTGTTCAAAAGCCGTAGGAAGCAAGTTGTGTGTTGTTTACTGCAGTGTGTCGAATGCGTGAATGATGAATAATGATAAAAAAGTATTGTATCATTCCTAAATACAAAAATTCTTCGGTAACTGCGCCAGACTAAATTTTTATTTCACTGCCAAGTAAATTAAAATCAGGAAAGTTATGACAGCGCGCTATGCGGAGGGCCGACTTTGTATCTGTCAAGGGGACGCGTTTTTGTTGTAAGTAAGAATGATAATGATTGATAAAAAAAATTATAGTTCACTCTTAGCACTACTTTCAATTTTAGGTTGAAATTTAAGGTGAAACAAGGTACCGTATTATTCCTTACTTACCTTCCCATTTTTACACGTCTCATTTCAGCGCTTATGTAGTCCCTACTGTTATTAAAATATTCCATCACAATGAAAATATCGACTTCAGGTAAATTACCGAATCAGCTCTACTAAAGCTGTCTTCTAAGGAATACATAATGGTCCTTAACTTTTAAATGGTTTCAAAAACAAAAGAATTCAAAAATACGTAACACGTGGTGTTTTCAAACCAGCAAATGAAACAAAATCCGACGATGGCAACGATTAATAATCTCCAACTACTGGCCCGGTTGCCACCGCTCGAAGTTCTTTGGTGTGACGTCAAGATGTACCGCGGGCGATCTCAGATATTCAATTGCTCTTGCTCAGTTGTTAATTGACATATAAACTGGAAAATGTCTAAGAAGATCTGACCGCATAAAAGAGAAAACAAGACGAGAAAAGGTTCAGTAGTGCCACGATGATGATAGCACAGTCTGCTTTCGAAAGCGCTCGCATGTAATTAAAACTTATTAAAGTTTTAAATCCTTTTTGTAAGCAAGTATTAATATTTAATTATCAATAATAAACCATTGGAAATGAAGAAAAAACCAGTGGCATCAATCAAAATTTTATAATATATAATTTTCAATAAAAAAGTAAATTAGCGAATGAGCCCATTTTGAAGACGGAGGCAGGTTTTAACCTACGAAAAGTTGAGATGAGTATCTGTATAATATCTTAGCTCGTGTTCTGTGAAAAATACTTTGGAATCATGTTTTAACTTATCTAAAAAGTTTGCTCCACATGTGTATAAAGTTCTTCATTACAATTTTCATATTTTTCAAATTGTGGAAGGTGAAGATACACAAAGAAGGTTGATAAAAATTCTTCGTATTCTACTGTGATAATTATAAAATAAACAATAATGTGTAACAATTTCAATTTAATGTGCGAGATGACTTTGACGTGAATTATCTCTCATGCATTTTAAGTTGGTAATCAGAAATCACTTTTTTTGGACTTTATATCCTACTTGTACTTTGTTTCTTCAATTCAACTTTTTTTGTACAAATTACTGTAACTAGGAGTAAATTGATACTGGGAAGTTCAAAATCGGAAGAGAAAACTGTAAATATAGGGTATCGCAAGGATCGCAACTGGGTCCAGTACTGTTCACTATTTTTGTCAATGATATCAACTCAACATGCAAACAAACGCACAAAATCATGCATGCACAACTATGATAGTGAGAGAAAACAACTTAGAAAAAACAATAAACTGAGCTGGGAAAACCATATTAACAGCTTATGTAATGAACTGAGTAAAAACTACTTTGTACTAAGGTAGTTGAAGAATACAGTGTCAATGAATGTGCTGTTGTTGGTTTACTATGGTTTGATACAATCAAATATATCCTATGGGTTGATATTTTGGGGAGGCTTAACTCAAATAGAAAAAGTATTTCTACAGCAAAAGAAAATTATTAGATACAAAAAGGGGTACATCAAAGAACATCATGCAAAAAAATATTTACTGAATTATCTATTCTAACTGTGCCATCATTGTCACAATTGGAAGTACTATCTACAAATAGTGTTCACCATAGCTATGATACATGAAGTGCAGAGAATTTGCAGCAGCCGTTTTCGAGACTTGCCATTGGTCAATGCTCTCACATATACAAAGGCATCGTATTTTATAATTATTTCAAGA
>WOGR01002549.1:566-17261 GCA_015342045.1 Leptinotarsa lineolata | reverse complement strand
TTTACCAATCTCTCCGCACACAATTCAATAGCAAAGATTTCCGCTTGGAATACAGTCGCATAGGTCCCTAGGCAGGTTGATATTTCTTTCCTGGGTCTGCAACTGAAAACACCTGCACCAGAGCCTGAAGGTGTTTTTGATCCATCTGTGAACCAACAACTATCTGCTCTTAATATTTCCCTCTTCCGGAGGATCCAGTCCTCTCTACTCGTATTAGTAATTGCAATAAATCTCAGAGAAAATGTCAATTCTGGTAATTTTTGTCCACTGTTATTACCACCAATGCATTTACTTATAGAGTTTAATGAAAAACTTAATACCAACCAGTACATCTAAATGTAATGTTCTGTGAAGCAGTCCAAACAGACAGATCTAAGTTGGCAGGCACAGCCCAACGATTATGGACATACAGGATTGCTTACTTTTGCGATTTTGTTAGACACGTCACGTGTTCTCGTGACGTAACAGTGGTGACTCTGGATTGATTCGATACTGCACTTTTAAATTAAAATAAACAAATTTCATGTAAATCCCTTATTGAAATATTATTTTTATATAGGTTCAAATATGTAAATGGATTAATACTAAGTAAACATTTTATTTTTGTGGCTGATACTTTGTTTTAGATAATAGTATTATCTAAAAAAATTGTTATAACTTTTTGTTCCATCTTTTATAATAAACGCTTAATAATCAAAAATATATACAGGCAGTATTTTTTAGCTGATACCACTATTGCTATCTCAGAAACGGTAGATTCTACAAGGACGGTTGAATGGAACAAAAGTTGCCTATTTAGGGATGCAACACACTGGTATTTTCCGATCTATAAAATCATCAATCATCAAAAATATCCAAAAGCACAGAAAATACACAATACAAACACAATGTTTCAGAAACCTAATTGGTATAGTTAAATGAAAATTTAATCAAAATAAACAAAAACACTGTCCAAAAATAATCCTCAAAAAATGTTAAAATAAAACACAGTCTTTTGGCAGCTACTGAATGTGTCACCAGTGTTACGTCACATCTGCTCGGCGATTGTTTAACGTGGCGATATATGTAAGTAAGCAATCCTGTATGTCCATAATCGTTGGGCATAGCCATCTAATAAGAGGCGTTTTCTGGCGCTCATGTATTCAAAACGTATTCGTCTATGATTCAAATACATTCATTCTGGCGTTGAAACGATGACGTCACATCAACTATGATTTGAAACGTATTCATGATGATTCAAAACTAGTGTGAGGTTGGTTTCGAAACGAAATTTGACATCACGGTACGTCAGTTGTCAGTTTCTGCTTTATTTTTATCGTTACAGTTTATGAAGTGCTGAAAACTTTTATCAAATACGTTGAAAGGATGTACAAAATAAAGCTGGGAAATCATTGTATGCACAAATCCGATTCTGACTGAGGTTAGAGAAAATTGAAAAGTTTGTTTTTATTATTGAATTAGACATCTGACAGAGTTTGAATCATTCCATTCTGGCGAATCTTATTATTAATGACGTCACTTTGAATCGGTTTTGAATACACTCTCGAATACGATTAGACGCCAGCAAACACCTAAGGATTCTTCTAAAAGTATTTTACTCACCCCAGAAGGTGGCGCGCTAAGCTCTAGCTACAATTCCGTCACTGGAATCTGTTTAATATGGTGGTGGCCCATACGTGCATTATAATCTTCATCAGAAAAAGTCTTCTGGTACTCGTGTTCCTTTCTGCTGATTGCTCGTTTATTCCACTTGTAGTCTTTGAGTGCCTCCCGCACCCTCTGTCTGTAGCGAAAAAGAAATAACCCCAGCAAACCGAGCAATATCGTAGCACTAACACAGAAAGTTATAATGATGGCTTGCTGCCTACTGTCCCGAAAAGAACAGCCCAACTCGTCGGCTGTCAAAGTCCTCAAGGACCGATCGCGCAGCCGTAGAGGCGTCGAACACTGCACGTTGGTGAGGTTCTTTGAGTTGATGGACTTTATCAACCACAGCAGTTGGCAGTCGCAGTTGATGGGGTTGTCCGTCAGTTCAAGGGCACGTAGCTCGTTCCAGCTTGTCACCGATTCGGAAATAGTCCTGATAGAGTTTTCCCGGAGCACCAGATGCCTGAGATTCGGTAGACCTACCAAGGCGCCGTCTTCTAGGCTTTCGAGACGTTTGTTGCTCACCAGCACTATGGTTTCCAGGTTGAGGTTGTCGCTAAAGGTGCCCTTTTCGATGTGCTCCAGATTGTTGGCACCTAAAATCAAAGAAAGATATTTATTTCTATTCATTTATTTTCATAAGAATACAAACGGGACGAATTCAAATAACAATTGTGCTAATCTATAAAGTATATATCTCATTAAGTACTGAAAGTAAGGTACTTATTTTACTCGAGCCAAAACAGGGATATTATTTATATTCATGTGTAACTTTGGCAAAACTTTAATGGGTATTTTTATTGTTTTTATCACGTGAAAAAACTCGTAGACTCATCTCCACACTAAAAGAAGACATATACTCCCCGTTTTGTCTCATCTGGTGCCCCACGTTGGGAGCCAAAACAGAGAATCTCTGGATTTTCTTTTTAATTCTGGGCGAGGCTGGTAAAGAATGTTTTTGTAATGTGGGAGAACTCTCAATTTCAGTTACATGCTAAAAGAAGTTTTGGAAAAAATTGACTTTGAAGTAATCGATGGATTTGTACTTTCTATTTGCTTCGTATGAAAAATGTAGGCTGTTACCGTGTGACAAAAAAGTGTATGGATTGTTTTAGGATTACCAGATGGGTATGGAAAGTATTCTTCTTTCATTTTCAGTGATTTGACTTATAAGTTTATGAATAAATATTTCCACTTCTTCTAGTAGTAGCAGTTTCTTATCAGTTCAAATTGTATCAAGACTTTTTGAAAATTAGTTGAAACATTTCGTCATTTATCTTCACGAAACTTTATCGAAGGAAAATTAACTTTATGAAAAAAATAATACGCACTAATGAAAAGTATCAACCATATTTATTCATCGATACCAAGTACATAATGTTTTTACATGTCAGTAAATAGAGAAACTTCTCGAAGTAGGATGCCACAAATGCCAACGCTAACCTTGAATTATCATTAATATTTCACGACAGACTTACACACGAAACTCAACTTCGCTTCCCTAGGGTCTTATTCAACCTTGAACTTGTAAAAAAGGTATATAAAATATCAAATAAAAACGGTGCTTTAAGTTCAACTTCTACAAAGTTTCTAAACGAGAGTCTCTTGTGGTTTGACCGGAAAAAGTACTTGATGAAGTTATGTTAGCGAGTACAGTACAGCGCGGTCAATTCAGATTGAATGAAAGTCATTTTTGTAGAGGAAATCATAGTGTTTTTGTTCACCTCATTTTGAATTTTCACAATCTGAAAAAACTAAAGTTGTAATGGAGAATTAAGGATGCATGATTTACCAAAAAGACATAAAACTGATGCTTCTTTGAGTGCAATTGCATCGCCCTTTCAGGAAATGATATCAGTTTTCTGAAAAATACCACTAATTCCGTGTATGAACTAGAAAATTCAACTTTGCGTGAAAGTATTTTCATGAACATACCTGTTGATAAAACTCTTCTAATTGTAAAATCTAGGCACAAATAAAATACCGAACAAAGAAGTATTTTTTGCGTAAAAAATTTTGAATTAACACGATAACTAATCGGAGTGTACTAGAAAGTTCACCTTTCTACACCTGTGAAAAGTTCTCCATTAGTTTACCACTAGTTTACAGATTGTGGAAGGTAAACATTTCCAAAAAGGCCAATAACATTTAATTTATTCATTCGTGTTTGTACTGACCTGTGATGTCAATCTTCCTCAGATTGGTCAATCCTTTGAAGGAACCCTTTCCGAGACGGGTGAACTCATTCTGTCCAATTATCAAATCTTCCAACCTCGACAGGTATCCCAGCTGAGCAGTAGGTATCTGCACCAATCTATTGTCGGCCAGGTTGAGACTCCTCAATCCAGTGAGACCTCTGAAAGCGTTAGAGCTGATGTTGGACAAGCCTCCACTACTGACGTCGAGTACAGACAGCTTTCCCAGCCCCTTGAACGCCTCATCGGGCAACACCGTGAACCCGTTGAGGCCCACGTGCAACTCTGCAAGACTGCCAAGAACCGAAAACGAGGGGGTGGGAACTGCACTTAAGGAGTTATCATCCAAATAAAGCACCCTGAGGCTGAAGAGCCCATCGAATGCCAGAGGATCTATCTTAGATATCCTATTTTGCCCCAAGTTGAGTTCCTCCAGTTTCGGCAAGATGGAGAAGAGACCTTTGGACAGCTCTTCCAAGAAGTTCTCTCTGAGGTTCAGGACCGTGAGAGATTTGAGTCCTTGGAAGGTCTTGTTGTTGAGACTCGACAATTTGTTTTTGTTGAGGTGGAGTTCTTGCAGCTTCTCTTGGTGCAGGAAACTTCTCGTCGGGATGTTGACGACGTGGTTGCTGGAAAGGTCTACGTACTGCAGATCCCGGTAGAACTGGAATGCTGAGTCTACCGTTTTTATCTTATTGTTTCGGAGAACCAGTCTCTGTATGGCGGGATTTAGGGTTATTGGAATCACGTCGAGTTTGCTGCGTTCGCATTCTACGACGTAGGTGTCGTCGTTGCACAGGCATCCCGTTGGACACCCTAGCGCAGTCGCATTAGGTATGCACGTCGTGAGAACGGCGAGGAGGAGTATATGTGTGACGAAAGGCATTTTCAGCATCTGAAACAGAAGAAGAATTATAAGAATTATTTATTGGCAATGGAAAATACTTTCTAAATAAAGAGTTTGGATGAGAATGCACAGATCGCTCATCATGCTATTGAAATTGATACTGGTTTGCTTATAGACTGATCGAGTTAGGGGTATATTATACTTATCAAGCCTAATCGGTCCCAAGATCTCTTTATATTTGCAGAAAAAAGAACAATTCGAAAAGCAAGAGTTTAAGTTGGCCGCGTGTCTGTTGACCAATAAAATTAATCGTGTCTACAGCGGTGTTGCCAAGCTCTATTACTGCCTATTACAACTTGTCAGATGGGATGATGAAGTTTTGTGCTTCCTCCCTGTTAGGAACATGATCGAATCTCGTATTTAATAAGTTTGATTTTTGTGCAGGCTCATCAGTTATTCCAATGCACCAAATTCGCTCTATTCTTGGGGAATTCGCAACCCTAATTTTCAATGTTGCTATTACTAAGCTTTTGATTCAAAAGAATATTATGCTCAGTCGCGTCATTCTGCATGGCATAAGCATGACGGTGCACTTTGTATATTGATGCAGTGTGCGACAAGTGATGATTGATGGAAAAATTCAATTAATATTCCTGCGTTGCTGATGGCGGCACAAATCCAAGTGTGTCGCGCGGATGTATACTGATTACGACTCGGTTGACAAAGCAGTCAGTCTTTCATGAATGCGTTCGACTACAGGGGACGTTCGAAAAGAGTATCAGTAAATGTTCTCACGTAAGTTTGAAGTTATCTAAACTGGAATTTCGTCTACAAGTGCGGTAGACATTATCAAACGCGACAAGCATCTGTCACAGTACTTTAGTTTTTCTCACAGCGCATACTACTTGCGTGTGAATTTGAATAACCCGTTTATGTTCGATGAATCGAACTCTTTTACCCGCTGGAGTGTCTCAAAAATGGTTCTTGCGTGGTCTCAAGAAAATAACACGAATATACACTAAGAAAATTTTGATGACTTCTGATTCTAACAATGGAGCTGCTCAACTTCCACGATGCTGATCTGTCTGTCCGGGTATTCACTTATTTCAAATTTCTAAGTACCCTTTTTAAATAAGTGAGTGGGATACTCTTGATGGGTGTTCACGACGCAAAATAAGAGTGACAAACTGAAGCTCTTAGGAAGCTATTTTTCGTCACACATAGATAATGCAAGATGCATGTTTTGATATTTTTAAAAGTGCTTTGATATGGATGTTCTGAAATTTACTTGCTCCTTCAACTTGGCTTGGTTATTGTTAGTTTCTTTTCAAAAAATACCTGTTACCTACAATTTATTGAACGTTGAACGAAGGTATGGGATCAGAATATTTATGGTATCAATATGCTTTCCATCGTAATTCAAATGAACTGACACACCATATGACTGGGTTTCTGAAAGTTCTGAGCTCTTTAAATCATTAAAAAACTGCCATTTCCAAATAGAAACAGTGGGAAATAACCATTTGATACCTTTTGAAAATAACATAGGGTAACATAGGGTTCGTTTTACCAGGACTGAACTGTGAACATCATGTATTGTCTGAATTCATATATGAATTCCCGATTTCGCTTGATGTAGGTGTTAATCTTTGTGACTCATATGATTCACATGGACCACAAGTCAATTTATACACTTCTAATCTATCTGACACCAAACTCTTGTTTTTGCGGTTTTGCAATCATTTTATAGGGAAAATCATAATATATCTTGTAACGATTAAACATTACATCATTTATAATTAAATCTATTATTCATATGAGCCCACTATCTAGTGATCTAGAGTGAGAATTTAACATTTAAATTCGTTCTATGAATCAATAACAATTATTACATATGAGAGCATCTTGCGGAGGATAGCCAAACTATCATACTCATAGAATTTTATAGAACGCAATCTTAACTTTGGGCCATTTGACATAAATAAAACACGCATGACCGAATTCGATTTTTCTGGAACCGAAAGAGGATTCCCTCTTTTCTTGTCGATCGATCAAGGTAGTAGAATTGATTTTTGATTCTTGATCGCTGATTTTGTAACACATGGTTTAAAAATATATGAACATATCTTCTTTTCCTCGAATAGAGATCGTATACAATATTTCTTATTTTAAACAGAGAATTCCACTAATTATTTAATAACCTTTTTTTGCTATCAAAAATGTCGGTATGCATGGCTTCATGTAGTTGATATCCGAATTTATTTTGATAATCCTTCAAGATTCAAGTGATTATCTTTTCCTTTTACAGATATTTCCAGGGGTGTATCAATTTAATTTTCACAACTTCGTGAAACGAAAATTTTTCACCTTTAAGAATTTGACCAGACCAGGTACACCATCTGTTTTGGTGATTTGCACATATCTTCGTTAAAATGGATCATTCATTTTATTATATACCATATACATTTGGTTAGTGTTTTATTGTTTTGCTCAACATAGAAGGAAGTTACTGTTATCTATTTGGAGGGAAGTTTGAATTTTTTATCTTTTTCTATAAATAAAAAATTCTGGCGTCCAGCCATAATTAATTTCAAGACCCTTGCCTGACACATAACATAATCTAAAATCTGAAACTGGCAAGTCAGTCCAAAGAACACCACTCCAATCTCCACTGAATTAGCCTGGCCAATCTAAAGTAACTACTTGGTTACAATCTTAACAATCTTATCAGTAAGTTTTCCTTTGTTTTTGTCATCTCTAGCTTATTCCATTTTTGCAACCCTCGCATTCTTGTGGTTTTAAAATTTTTGAACTTTGAGGGAATTATGGTTCTTGTACTCGGTTTACGGCCCATTTTCAATAAAGGAAGTAGACATCTACTTCAGATGTGAGGTGAAACGTAATCGCTAAGGAATGCTGGACGAAACCAGTGAGTTTGCTGACACGAAACAGCATTTCGCCACAGTTGGCAACGCTGGAACACCCGATACTTGTTTGATTTATAAGCTTAGGCGAGCAGAAAAGGTTGCGTGGGATTGTGGTCGCACATTCAAAAAATCCGGGACACGTCTGGTATGATGAATCGCTTTTCAAAAGAGAACTTTTACAGAGGTCGTTAATATTGAAGATGTTCTGCAGTTTTCCGGTTCTCTTATATCATTTTTACTGTGATCGAGCGAAATTGGATGGAACGATAACGGGCAAGTTAAAGTTGGCGAGAGAAATACATGGTAGGTCATCGCAAATATACCGCACTAGAAAACATGTCAAGTTTGTGGGGGTGAGTTTCGACACAAAAAACCATTGCAAAACCTTGAATTAACCGGAGGTGTCACAGTCCAACTTTTTTAAATGGGAATAATACCTGAAAATATGTCTATTTCCCTTCTACTCCTGCTTCACTTTTGCTTCAAAATTGTTTGATAATCTATACCAGAAAATGAAGTTTGCATGTTCTCTACACATTTTGAATGTGTAGAGAACATGCAAACTTCATGAACTTTATGAATTTTATTTTATGGACAGCTGACGCGTATATCACTCTGTTGCGGACATGCGCTTAAGACAAAAGCCAATATACGGTTGCTTTAGGCTACCACAGATTTAATCTGCGAAGCTTAAAACTTTTTTTATCGAATACAGCCACAAAATCTTCAAACTCACATTCATGATAATATAGACTGATATTGCGGTTAAACGAAATGAAATATAATTTGTTTTTTCTGCATTAATCACGAAATCTATTTAGATCTCCCTGAAAGTCACTGGATGTTTAGACATTGACATTTGAATTCTACTTTGCAGAAACGAGGTGCTTTCTCATTCGGTTCAGTTCAGTTGAAAGGCAACAGTAATTTATAATTTGCTATATAGTTTGGATCACTCTTTCACAAAACATCGGGATATGATGACAAGCGCCGACAGCGCCATCTCTGAGGCGGAAAATAAAGGAACACTATTCCGTTAGGAGTTTTCTTTAAAAAAAATATCGTTGAATTTTACAGAGATCCAGCCTATATAATCTATTTTCCAGGAAAACAAACATAAATGTTGACGCATTGAAACGTTTTCATATTTTAATGTTTACATAACAATATTAATATTTACACAACAATGAACTGAATTTCAAATGGAAACAGAATATACACCTTGTTATCTTTATCAAGTTCCGAATTTCATGGCCTACTTTACAAATATATCCATTTTATTGTTGGGTAAAATTAAGTTCGTCAATTGAGGCAAACAGTGAAAGTAAACTATTTTATAGGGTTTTTTTGGTATGAAACCCTGTTATTATTTAACATCGGTGTAAAAGCGATTAGATAATATATCAGCGATTCACAATGAAAATTGTGTGGATTCATACAATATATATTTCTAGTTGGAGTTATTTCAGGAAAATGTTTGTTTTATTTGTACTGAAGGTTAACCTCAAACTGGTATTTTAGCAGACAACGAAATCATCAGATTTAAATATTTATTGATACAATTATACTCAAATACAAATACAGAAAGAGGTTTATTCACATATATATTATTAGTTTCAGTAATATACTTCACATGAGATTAAAGCATTTAGCGACTTCCAAAACAGTTTATCAATACATTAATTTTCCAGTGGTTAATGTGGAAGAGTCATACTTTTCATGACATGCTTTAGGAACATTCCCTGAAATTAGCATCTAGCGCTAGAAAAGGTCTACATTGTAAACGTATCCAAGCGCTTCATCTAATGTAAACCTCTCTTCAGGAAAAAGTTCGTACCAGATACCATATTTTCAAAAAGTCATCAGTAGACAGGAGACAACCGGGAATTTCTAAACACTGTATCGGCCATGTGCAAATCTCCATAATTTGAATTTCATTACCATAAAACCTTAATTATCCATCGAAAAAAGCCGATTGGCCAAAACTTCGAAATGAGTTCGCTCTTAAGCGATTTCTCTGTAATTTTAATTTACAAATTAGCGATGGACACAGTCACAAAGTTTGTGTCGAAAAAACTCCCAACAGAATTGGTCCGTTCAGTTTAATGAATATGGACGAGATTTTTATCAAGCTGGGTTTTGAAACACGATCTGATTTCGATTAAAGTAATTGCTTTTATGAATACATGTTCATCGCAGTTCTCACAGTGTTCAACTTTTTTAATGGTATCGTTGATATTTAATACTAGATATATTGCTATATCGAAGAACTGTAGTTATAGAATTGGTTCGAGAGTATCAAATGTAATTACTAAATAATACACTTCATTAAGTTATCTGCTTCATTGTGTTTTTCTCAGTTTGGCAACTATGTGAGTCAATAAATAGTAAATAGTACTAGTTTTGAAATATCAATATTTACAGAATACCACAATCTCCAAAGTTTGTTGGATTACTTTCTTTTGACAATGTAATCGTGGAAATGACAGATTGATAAGTCACCTTTATTTCGAAATTCATTATCCTTATGGTCTTTTAAACAATAAAAACATTTTTTGGTGAAGAATATTGGACTTGAAGTTTTCATCTAATTTGGACTCTTTGATTGAACTTGACAATTCGTTGTGAAGTGATAGTATTCTATTAATATAGAATTTTTAAATTTTGTATATGTATGGGACCGATAAAATATTTACCCCAACGAGTATAGGTTTGCAACTATTGCGATAATCCATATCAACAATTATACTTATAATGCATTCTTGGGCAAAATTTATATTTTATTGAAACTCTATACCGCATCTTCATGACATTATATTTAAATAAATATGTGGATATGCCATTGAGAAATAGACGTAGAGGTTTTGTGTATCTGCACACAATTTAATTAGTTTCATCTTGCAGAAAGCTGAATTGGGTTTCTCGTAAACACCATCAAAATACAGATCCCAATTCAGAGATTCTTTTAACGCGGTACTTAAAAATTTCTGGGATTTAATTAAATGAGTGAATGAATGTCATTACGATCTCATCGATGACATAAGTAGATCATACATTAAAATCGTAATTTATGAATGAATTGTGTGATTTTTTTTATAATGTTATCCAGATTGGTACTGAAGAGTCCTAAGGCTATGTCATTCAGTATATTGTGTAGAAATCCTGTGAATGATATCGGAATTATTTCTATAACGAATGTTTGGAATACAAACTGAGTAGAAAAAATTGGTTTTTTGTATAATTTCAGTGTTTATATAAAAGTATTTGTGTAATTCAATGTTTATATGAAAGAAGCTTTTTCAGAAGGGCTTTTTTCTTCCATTTTGTGTCTGGAAGTTACTTCTTTGCATGATCTACACATCTATGTTTGGAGTTACTTCTTTCAAAAATAATTGCTTCCTTCCTTTCTTCGTAAGTTTCCCACATTTTTTGTATCAAGATGGAGTAGTAGAAAGCCAAAAACTTTCATTCCCAAAAATTAATAATTCCTAAAAATATAACCCTTTCAATTTAAACTGAAAATTTCATATCATGTGACATCGATAGTCCATCAGTATTATGATTACACCATGAATAAATTCATCAATAACCTCTTTGACCCTTGTTATATAATGTCACTGTGGTATTATCTGCAAACATGGTTACGTGACAATTGTCACATTAATCGTTAATAAATACCACAAAAACTAAAGGTCCCAGTACTGATCCTTGTGGAATTCCTAATGGTCCTCAATAATACTCCAAAGCACACAGATTTTAAAAGAATAAATCAAGTCGTTTTAACATATCGCCCTTTTCTAAACTGTTTGGACTGAGTAAACGTTATTATCGACAAAATACAATGTAGAAAGAGGTAAATTCTTCAATAGTCTAGAATTTTGAGATTGTTTATGTTGCCTTAAGGCCTGCTGAAGTGGAAACAATTCTTAAGTCTGATCTGAGTTTTATAAAACATTAAAAGAAACAGAAGGGGCTATGTAACATTGCACCTGTGTGCAGAACACTATCTTAATAACTTTTCACATACTTCGTCTTATATTTTTATCTCAGTTAATTTTCATATTAATATAAGTTTGATGAAGTGAGGAGATTACTACAAAGTTTGGTAACATATCCACTTTTTCTCAAATACGTCTTCAGTCACGTGAACCCTCGTCCTCAGAAACATATTGCCCTAAGCATACCCACCCAGTCGACAATAAAGGAGCCCATAAACCATGTTCGCGGAAATATTTCAATAAAACCCTCCATCAACGACATCCCGAATAATTCAGAAGTGAAAAATTGTTTTAGTGATTACGCCAGCGAGCAGCATTAAACTCGAGCATCTTCGCTCCCATAGAAAATCTCTATCTAAACGCCATACCGATCTCTCATAACGTATTCGGTATAATATCCTGCGGACAAGTTTGGGGCTTCTCTAGATTTCCCAGGACGCCGTATTTTACTTTCAAAACAAACCGACATCCTCTCTCGGCAATTTGCATCCGTTTTTAGTGACCGGGAAGAGAATGTTTGCGGAAAATTCTCCTCGGACGCCTTCACCCTTTCACGACGCCCTCCACCTCCTCCCAAATTCAATCGCGCGTGTTAACAACGCGAATACGAAAAAGGTGGTGTCTTTAGGGAAAACGGAATTGAGATGTGACAGTAAAAAAACATGCTCAAACGGATGCCTTGTGCAGATATTGTGTTTATTTAGTAACAACCAGGGATAAAATCATTCACATGCCACACAAATAATGCACTCAGTGGGTTCAACGTTCTATACACTGATGCATCTAAGACACATGAAGATGAACGAGTTGGTGCATCAGTTATATCAGGAACCAACATCTATAACCTCTCCGTACAGAGAATTAAATAGCTCTACCTAAAACATCCCATACTGAAGAACATCAAGACACAGTTATACGAGATGAGACTCCAAGGAAAAAATATCGAACTGGTGTGGATCCCATCCCAAATCGAACTTCCTGGTAATGAAAAGGCAGACATGGCTGCAAAAGATGCCAGTGCAGATCCATCTGCCAAAATTATATCAAAAGACATGAAGCACGTTATAAAAACGTATATACAGAATATTTGGCACGACAGATGGCATAAATATAAAAATAACAAGCTATTGCAAATAAACCCGAATCTGAATCCCGTCCAATACATGGGGTTGTGTAGAAGGTACCAAGTGATTCTCACCAGGCCCCGCACTGGCCATACCAAGATAACACATCAACACCTCCTTCAACGAGATGTGGCCAGAAAATGTGAAACCTGCCAAAAAAATCCTTGATGTAAACCACCTTCTTCTAGATTGTCCGTCTTACCAACGACAGAGACGTGCTATCGGCCTACCCGGTGTTAATATAAAATGTATAGAACCCCACTAATAACCCATATGGTTGATGCAGGTAAACATGAATTTAAAAAAATTAATGTACAATCATTCCTAAATAAAAGAAGGATTCAAGGATTTCATTATGCTCACATACAGTTGAATTATTCCTGAAGACATACTTTCAAGGGACAAAGAAAGAGAGGAAGAATAACATAAGAGACGAAGATAAAGCAAGAGATAAACGGAAAGTGGATGAAAGAAAAGAAGGACAACGAAAAAAAGAAGAGCAAAAAAAAGTGTGTTCTGGTACGAGTCACTATAGACATAAAAGGGAGGGTGTAGGATATTTTATACACCTGCACACTTTTTGCAAAAATGTTAATAAAAATAATAACAAATATTATTTAATGTTTACAAAACAAGAAACTGTTTGTTGGGAAAGCTTTTTGAATGTGGTCTTCATAACATTATATAAATACTCCTTCAGAGAAAAACTCGCTGTCAGGACACCCACAAGTAGAAAATCACCCCGAGTCATACTGGCGTGAAATGCACAGCCTACGTCGCATCATCTGAGGAATTTATTCGATGGTGGTCGCTCCACAGGTGAACAAAATATTACAAAAAAGAAAACACTGAAACTAATATCCAGACAATGTGTTACAAGCATCGAATCGGCGTGTCGAGTAATACGATACAAAATTGGTTACGCGCAGGCTGGTATAAACGCTCATTCAACAAACTCTTCATCATTACTTTTACGATATATGGATGCCGAGAACAATGCCCATGCAGACTGACAATCAAGGACATAAATTAGTGAATCATTTTTCATAAGTGTCATCGGGGTCAAAATTTGAAGAAAATTGACACACGATTGAAAAACTACCTTATAGTCTGAGTCACAAGATCCTTTTTTTGGAACTTCTGTCTAAGGGCACCGAAAATTATGATCCAGGACTTATTCGATTCAGAATGACCTTTGGCAACTTTTTGAAAAATTTCAAGTGCCGCTTGAAAAAATTGCAAAAGTTATAAACAATTTAGTAAAAAAAGGGGGTTTGGTTTTTTGCAAATATCTCGGAAAATATTAAACATATCCAAAATTTGAAAAAAGATCCCTAAAGAGAAGGAAATTTCCTAAAATACCACCTCCAGGAACTCTATGACCAATATTTACAATTTTAATTTAGAGACGCTGAAAGCGGGCGATGCGCGTCCGCACGTGCTGACCAATAAGATAAAAATTATTTTAACCCATTAAATATCATTATTAAAAAAATTTACATACCTTCTAAACACTTGTATAAACGAAAATCCATGGAAAAAAATTTTCCCGTGATTATTTTCGTAGATATACTTCAGTTAATTAACTAATTTTTACTAGTTTTGAATTTACATAAAAACCCTGACAATTTTTAAACTAAAAACCTCAATTTTTTCATATATTGGAGCTCTTCTTAAAAGTCTTCAAAAAAGAATCCCGTTGGAAAAATAAAAAAATTTTGATTTTTCACTTCGTTATTATTAATCAAAGACGTTAAAAAGTGAAAAATTCAATTAAAGCGATGAAAAATTTTTTTTTCAATATTCAGATTTATGCATATTCTCATAATTTGAAGTCACATAACAATGATTTTTCATAATGTTTAGCTCTATTTGTTAAAAAAATTGTTATAAACAAACGTATTGTTTATAAGATATTTGAAATTTTTTTGGGGGGATTTTCATCAGTGATGAATATTGTGATTTTCAAAAAACAAAAATCGTTTCCTAAAAATTTATTTTACTGCTTAAAAACGCATTTGTTGAGCAACAATTTTTTTGCTACTGAATATAAAAATTGACGAACGATTTTTTTAAAATCATAATTTCTTTTTCTCTTTGATATTCTGAAAAAAGACGCTTTTTCAATTGATATTTTCTTTTTTTATTTAATAAACAATTTGTTTCAATCAAATTAATTTTTACGATACATTTTTTTTAAATACTAGCAAAAAAACAAAAACAACCATGTGCTAAAATAGAAAAATATTAAAAAAATTTGTAAAAAAATAGAGAAAAAAAGAAACTCTGTTCCTGATAGTACAATTTCTTTAGAAAATTGAGAACTTATTATTATTTTGAATTTGCCTCAAATTATGTCTCATTTAAATGTAAACAACGTTTTCGGGCCATTAAAAATCATCTAATTCCATAATGAAAAACGTGATCTCATTACGAACTCGACTTTCCTGTAAAAAAAAACGTTTTCTCGGAAACCTGCTCGAAACCGAAACAAGAAAAAAAGTTTGCCTCATACCTGACCTGAATGACTATAATTATTCAAGATCTCGATTCGTGTTTGTTTTGATAATTCACATCCGAGTTCTGGACTCTATCCTCCGGTACGTGAGCAGAAAAATAACATTTTTCGCCCATTACAAATACGAAATATTCATAGAGTCGGTCTCGTATAAATGAAAGGTTAGTGTCGTAATATGCCCGATGAGTTGCCGGTTGTTATGCTAGTTGCGTGCAGGTTATGAGAGAGGAATGTGTATCGTTCCAATGCTTATTTCCACCGAGCAAGGCCAAGATCCTCGTAGTTACGAGCCTTACAGGATGCTAACAGACTAAGAATTGCTTCACTTTTTATTCAATGACCATAATTCATGATGGAGACATTGAGATATGTAGGTTCCTTAACAACGGGAGCAAGTTCAAAAATTAAGAATGTGGGTCCAAAAACAGAGGAACAAATCATCCAGAAACGAACAAAAATTTAAGTAAGTTAAAAAATGAACGAGAATATGGGTTAATTTAGAAAAAAATCAAAGGAAGTAGGTTCAAAAATAAGAAATGTGGGACCAAAAACCCAGTTTGTAGATTGGTGTGGCTGTATCATGGACACAGGCACAACCAATAAAGAAATGGTTGGTTTGGAAACCATATCGGAAACCGATTTAGTAGGTAAGTAAACACTAGAAACTGAATAGCTAACTGACGCTATTATGAATTTTTTTTCGATTTCCAAAAGGAATTTGACGTTATTGACTTTCCACTGCTTTTGAATTAAATGGAAGCATATAGCTTAAGAGGCCCAATCCTCATCTGGGTTAGGACTCTTCTCCCGAAACTAACGGATTGGTATCAAATTGGAACAACATTCATGCCAAAAACATCGAATATTGGAAATGGTGGCATGCCCCAAGACAGAAAATTGAAGACAACAAAACTTCAATTCTTATGTTTAACGACATCGATCAAAATGTATACGAAATTAACTGTTGACACGTCAGTGATCATCAAAAGTGATACGAACTGTATATTATCTTGTTTTATACGACAGGTTGCCTTTTACGTTTCGGGATTTGGCAACCCTAGTGTTGCAATCTAACAACTGACAGCTCTATCATAAAGTTGGACATTTATGAGGTTGTACGTACTCAGAACATTTTGACATACGAGCGCTATTTGTGTTTTTTACAGTAACTTAAAAGATTCATCTCAGCCCAAAAATGGAATTAAATCCTGAACATTTTCGTGCGATTACTTTTTTACAACTTTCGACGTGGATTAACTCAGCAACAGTGCATGGATGAACTCAATTCAATTTTTGGCGATGAAGCTCTATTAAGGACCAGTGTTTATATATCGATGGTATGGTGAATTCAATCGTGGTCGTAGTTCACTCCAAGACGAATTTTGTGAAGGTCGTCCAAAATCATTTGTTGTTTCGAAAACCATTGATGCTGTGCTCCA
>WOGR01002548.1:0-17261 GCA_015342045.1 Leptinotarsa lineolata | reverse complement strand
GTCAGAAAGTTTCATCTGTCAATTTCACTTCAAAATAAAGTATTCATGCATTATCCCAAATTTCAATTTTTTGAGTTGACCCGTTCAAAAAATAAAAGGGGGGGACATTAAAGAAATGCACTCTATGAAAATTACTGATTCAGCAAATAGCGAACATGATGTCTAACATGATGCTAAGGAGATTACATCATATTATGAATATTTGACTCAATCTTGATTACATTCGTATCAATAAAATTATACGGCTACATTTCCGTTAGAATGTTTTCCAGTTTCTTAACGTTTTGTTTTGAATAAATGAATATTCATCCGTAAGTTCATGAATTGAAGAAAAATACATTCACAGAGTAAGCTTGAGAACAAATAACAATACTCATGAATATGTTGACGATGTTGACGATTTTACAGTTTTTAAGAAATATGAATGAAAACAATAGTTTCGAATGTTGGTTGAAAACATATTGTCCCAAGTCAATTTGTTTGATTAAACGTCCTTTGACAGTATTTTTTTCGCAGTTGTTAGATTTCGTAGTGTTCGAAATACTGTAGTTTTAATTGTTCAAACTTTTGTGACCTGCTACAAATAGGCAACTGTATATAAAGTAGTTAAATAAAGTACTTACTTACATTTCCACTCATAATATAACATCCATAAGACTATGTATTCAATTGTTCATCACCCATAGACAGCTTAGGCTTTGTGAACCATTTTTGTTTGTTAATATATCATAAATCAAGTTGAATTTGACCAATGGCATGGATTATATTGACTTTGAGGACCCCTGTGGTTTGTGGCTTATTTGCATACACCTGCGACTTGAAAAAACCCCACAAAAAAGTCTAAGGGGGTCAAATCACTTGAGCACAAGTAATAGAATGCAACCGAAGGTTCTAAACGGTACAAATTTTGTGCGCAATCAGGAGGCGGTACTCATGACTGGCCATGGTTGATTCTGTGTACTGTAAACACTTCCAAGTAGCCCAGCTTCTCATTTTTAGAGTTGAGTAGGCTACAGCCGGCAAGACGTCCAGAGACGAGACCCGTGGAGTAATCCTAGGTGGCGCTGCAAGTAACGGTGTACACGGTGGCAGTGTGGTTAGCTGGTTGTGATGTTTGAACCACGACCACTATCCATACTTCCTTCGTGGATATCGTTGAAACTACACGACAGACACCCAGAAAGTGTTTCAGAACTCCTTGTTAATTCGAGTGTGGAAAATATAACCTGTAGTTGAAGTTTCTAAATCGAAATTTATTGGAATATTTGCTGACCAGGCGAACTTCTTAATTGATAAATACTGTGTTGAGTTATTGGTTGAGTTATATAGGGTGATTTTTTAGGAGGTATAGGATTTGATTTTAAAAAAAATGAAAAATTGATGAAATATTTATTGGAATCGATACAACGATCAATATAATTTAATGTTTGAAGATGATTTCATGCAAATGTTGTCCGCGGCTCCGCTTTAGATGGCCCATGCGCAAGATCCAATTTTGGCACACTCTTTCTAACATATCGACCGGTATTTCACGTATAAATGCTTGAATATTGGCTTCCAGAGCGTCAGTCGTTGCTGGTTTATCCCTGTAGACATGAGCCTTAACATGACTCCACAAGAAATAATCTCAAGACGTTAAATCACACGATCTAGGCGGCCAATTGACGGGCCCCAAACATGAGATGAACTGTTCACCGAAGGCGGCTCTTAATTGGGCCATTGTTTCGTCTGGCATGTGGCACCACATGTCAGGCATGTCCAAAAAGTCGTCAATCATCACACGATAGCGCTCGCCATTCATAGTAACGTTCCGGCCATTGTCGTCTTTGAAGAAGTACGGCCCGATGATGCTACCGACCCATAATCTACACCAAACAGTGACTTTTTCTGGATGCATCGGTAGCTCTTGCAATGCTTGTGGCTGGTCTTCACTCCAGGTGCGGCAATTTTGCTTGTTAACGTATCCATCAACCAGAAATGAGCCTCGTCGCTGAACACAATTTTTCGATAAAAATGTGGATCTTCCTCCAACTTTGCCAGCGCTCATTCACCAAATGTTAGACGTTGTGGAAGGTCGTGTGGCTTCAATTCTTGCACCAGCTGTATCTTATAAGGTTTTACATCCAAATCCTTTCGCAAAATTTTCCATGTAGTGGAGTAACAGAGGCCCAATTGCTGCGAACGGCGGCGAATAGACATTTCACGACCATCACGAACACTGGCGGATACAGCCTCAATATTTTCTTCGGTTCTCACTCTACGTATGCGTTTTGGTGGTTAAATGTCCAATAATGTAAACTGGGTTCAAAATTTAGTCACAAGCTTCCGAATAGCTCCCTCAGTAGGCCGACGAAACTGCCCATAAATTGGAAGAAGTGCACGATGCACTTTCTTAATCGAGCATGAATTTTGATAATAAAATTCAATAATTTGCAAGCGTTGTTCATTTGTAAGTTGATTCATGGTTGAATTATAGAACAAACTGAATAAGTTTGACAATGACACAAGACACGATTCACGCGTGATCTGTCAAAAACAATGTTGCCAAAAAGATACCAGTAAAAAATCACTCATTATCATTGAATTAGTTAGATAATGTATAAATCGCCTTATTTTTTCTAGTAACAGTTTACAAAATCGCAACATAGTAGCTTCCTCTGGCGTGTTTATAATAACTTAAAGTTAGTATGAATAGGGCGGTTTTGTACATTTGTTAACCTAGAATTCAAACGGGTATTCTATATTTTATTTGTACTTTTGAAAATTAGTTGGAATTTGATTATTTAGAAGTTTGTCAAGAAATTGTATGAAAATTTCAATTAAACAATTCTTAGTTGTTTTTGAAGGTTACTAATGGTTTTACATTCTTTAGTTCATCTGGTATTTTATCATAATGTATAATAGGTATATTCAAGATTTCTTGGCATATTTTTTTATCAATTTCAATTTTCAAAGTCATTTTAATTCTATTTCAGTTATTATTTGCATTAATATATCCTTCACTTGCATCAAACAGTAATTTAAGTTGAACAATTCCAATCAAGTATATATCAATGTTTGGTAATTTCCAGAGGGATTAAGTTAGGCAATGAACTTTCATAAGAAGTGAACAGAAGATATTTGGTTTTATCAAAATTTATTGTCAAAAAAACATTTGAGTAGTATTTTTCAAATCGTCTGAAATAAAAGTTTTCAATTCAGTCCGTTTCAGCTGCAATAAGAACGGTATTATCATCAAAGGTATAAATTTTTCTATACTGCTGTGGAAGCGAAGATATTGAATAGTAGGGGCCCTAAAGCAGTTCCTGGTGGAACACCATGTTCAAAAAATTTTGGATGATTAGGTGATTTTTTGAAAGTCAATATTTTCTATTAATTTCATAACTAACTCATGTGTCAAATGCTTTTCCTAAATCTGGAAAGATACTGACAGTGGGAATTTTATTATTTAATGATTCATGATTATTATTCCCTGGAAATTCTTTTTTTAATCAAAATTGTTTGGGTGATACAATATCATGGTCCATGAGATAATCATTTATTCTAAAACGTAGTAACTAGTGAATAATTTTTCACATCACTTTTGACGGTTCTACATAATAAAACCACACAAAACACCATTTTCTATTTTCAGAGGTATTATTTCTGCAAAGTCGATGTAGTTGTGTATTGATATTGGTAACAACACAAAGAACCCAATTTGTTCTTATTATTAAAATGATCTGTTTCTCTTCTGGATAATGAAGACCAAATAATATGTTTTCTTCGTTTTATATTATGTTTATAGGATGCTGCAAGGGTTTGTAAAGCATTCATCGAGAGAGACTCTGAAGACATCAATTTCACTATAATGGCTCTGGTGGAAGGTGACCTTTAGGAATGCATCTGAAATCTCAGTTTGAAAGGCTTAATGCTTAATTAGGTTTTTTTATGAGGAATTCGTTAATTTATTTTTAGAAAGATATTTCTGTTTCACTACGTGAGCTCGGCTTTATGCGTGCCTTGCTCGTTTTGACTGTGCTTCAAATTCTTTGATATACTTATATAAACACGAAAAACATGTGATATGCATAATGGAACCAAATAAATTATTGTCACTTTCAGTGATGTTGTTTTATTAGGTAAACAAATTGAAGTGAAATATGAGAGGACTGACGGCCCCCTACACCAGTAACCAGGCTGGATGTCGACGGATTCGACGAGGTCGTTTTATAAAATATGTGAACATGTGTATTTGTGTTATTTTTATTCGAAGGCCTCCCGAGGAAGAGGCGACCTCTACCTATGGAGGGTTGAGGTAAGGAGAACCGTCTCATACGGGAGGAAGCTTGAAAAAGTGTCCAACTTTCAGCAATAACCCTTCAGAATATTATATGCATTCTAGGCTTGCATTTGCTGTAATAACCCAAATTGAGGAACATTTCCCATTCTGACGTCCCAGACATGCTTTCTCATAATCTGGCGATTATCTGGAGGGATTAGCCTAATCTAACAACAAAAATATACATTTTTTATATGCTTCAACTTAATTGAAAAGCTCGGAAAATAGCATGCAAATAAAAAAGTGCATGTTTTTTAAATGGAATATTTGTATTTACGAGAATTTAATGAAAAAAATCATTTTTCTGAGCATTTTTTTAAATCATCGTAATCGGTAGAATCATCTTCCTCTTCTTTATGTGTTTTCATACATTATTTAGGCATTTTAAAAATTGTTTTTGTATGTGTATGTTTTTTTGATATTTCGACTTGAGGAAAACGTCAGATTATATATTTTTCTTTATCCTTGAATTATTTCCTTCAAAATAAAAAAAGTTAGCCATGCTCGAGAATGTCAACATGACGTTTTTTAAATTAGTAGCCCTTCCCCTTCTTCACGTAACTCTTAAATTGTCAGATTAGTGGAATATAGACTTTTTATAAAGTAATTAACTTCCCCTTCCTTAATCTGATGCGCTTGATACCCTCCATACATAGAAATCAGAGAGAGAGAGAGAGAGAGAGAAATATCAAAGGTGCTTCCTGTAGTTGTTTGACAATTCGATTGCTAGATAAACAAAGCCACACTATTTGTAAATTGCTTTCTGAAGATACGAATTCATGCTATGAAATTCTCCAAAAATTTGAACAAGCTAAGTTTTGCTTGCCCACGAATCAGGTACCTGAAAGTGACGGTTGATAGATGATTTTGACAATCATAATTGTTGCGTAATTGCTTATACCACGTAGGTACATCATAACAGATAATTATGTGAAAAATATACGATGTACTAGTTCTGATTATTCATTACATAATTAACCAAGCTGTATTTAATCTATTCCAAATTTTAGGTCTAGTTTAGGTTTATAATAATTGCTTAATAGATGTTTGGTAACATACTTGTGTTAATCTGCAGGTAACGAACGTGATTGTTATTAGAAATAATTTTCTTCGAGTCATTTTGTACCGTTGAAAGTTATATTACTACCTGTAAATATGATATAATTGCAAAAAATTACATTTGATTTTACGCAAAAGTTTCCAAATCTAGAATTTTTAGTATACTGGGTCATATATAATAGTAGTATAATATTGAATCACTCGATGTAAATCAAAGATGTATCAGTTTTTGTCTTATTACACTTTGAATCGAGCCTTGAAGTAAAGATTTGTGTGATATGTTCTAAAATAAATGTTAAAAAAGCAAATGTTATTCCAAATGCCAGTACAAAAAATCCTGATTCTATTCGATGTATGCTAATACTGAATACTGTGTTTTCTTCCTCCTCTATTTTACTCCTTAAAGAGTAAATGTGTTTCCATTTGGATATGGACTGGCTAAGAAAACCACTTTCCACTATTCTATGCAAAGTTTTCTCGAAGTATTCATTCAACACATGGTCAAAAGGCATGTAAAATACCATCAGAATGTCAGATATAGTGAAGTACTGCATCAGTTTTTTGAAATTCGGTTCTAAAATTAAAACACCCTCATCGACTATCGTGGCGAAGTTTTGTTTGTAAGCGTTATCGGCAATGACATTCATACTTTCCACTCTTTCTAGAATTTCCATTTTTTTCAAAATAAGATCATTTGTTTTATCTTTGAACATGAACAAGAGTTTAGTAACTTCTAGTGCTTTCATTGGGACATCGGAAGCTGCAAGTTCTTCCAAATTTGTAATAGGCTTTTCTAAAGGTGGTTTGCTGATGAAACTAAATAATTTTCCTTGGAGAATTGCACCGAGGATTAGAGAGTAAAACATCCAAGAACCTGAAAAAAAGATTTTCATGATCTTGTGATGAAATAAATTAGTACAAAGTTACAGTAGGTATTGATTCAAATGATTCACTCATGTAAATGTGTACAAAATTATAAAATTCCTTATTGCATTGAAACGAAAACATTTAATGTCAAGGTTGTGGTTCTATATATTTTATCATCATTTTTCCTCATATGTTTAGTATAATTTCCGTATATACGCACTGCAAGATACAGATTAAGGCAAAAACTTCAGTCATTTCTGAGAATTTAGTGCCTACTATTTTGGAATTATAGGTTTATCATAAGAGTACTCACTCTTATAATGAACCTGGACTAGGTTTATTATAAGAGTGTTATCAGAGATTTCAGTTTATTTTTGATGTCGATTTCAGTCTTCAATATACATTTTTACATGAAGTTTTTGTAGAAGAAAATATTATCTACTCGTTACTCGATCCTTATATGTTTGTTAGAGTGTACCCAGCAATCAGGCTCTTCTACGAATAAGGGCCGCTTTATTAATCGCCAGCTAAGCTTATTTGACTAATGGTTTTGTCCTAGCTCCTAGTCAAACTGTTTTTCGTTATCATTGTTGCCATCAACTTGTAGCAGAAGTCTAATTTGCCATAACAGTCGCTAGAAAATGATATGTTTTAATTTAAGCTGACAGTTACATTGTTGCGCATGCGAAAGTAGCTTATTTATGTTTGTTGTTGTTATGTCACAAATGTTATTTGAGAAATACTTTTTCCAAGTGAAGAGGTAATTTTTATAATTATATTATGGAAATTTTCCATTTGTTAAATGATGAAGATGAGGATATAGTGGAGTTCATTGAAGCAGAAATAAGAAGGCCTTATATTGTTAATGAACATAATGATGCTTTCAATGAATTAGATGAGGTGGATTTTGTAAGAAGATTCAGATTGAAGAAAAATACAGTATTATTCATATTAGAACAAATAGAGCAAGTACTTGAAACACCAAGAGATAGGTAAAATTGGATGTTCTTTTATTGCTCATTTTCGTTTTTCATACGCCCTCGGAACTCAAACTTCCGAAAAATTCCAAATTACAAAATTGAAAATAGTAATGAAATGTAGGTTAGGTTAGGTCATGAACTGTTTATGCAGTTGTCATTTTTTAAAATCAACCCTCTAATAGAAACAAGCCCCTGAAAATGTCACTTATGCCAATCTTAGTTAACTGACAGTTATTAAACATTAGCATCCGTCAGGGTATGATAAACAATTTGATTAGTAACTGCAACATGACTGTTAGCTAAGCTTAGCTTTGAGATAAGTAACAGAAGCATTTAACTACGTATTGATAAACCGGCCCTAAGTTACACTATCCAATAGCACCGTATAGAAGTAAACACAAGTAAGTTCACTCTCGGCGATATTTGGGTTAAGATCTCCATCTCTCATTTTACGCTCATCCGATGTATCTAAGGTGTGAGAGCAAGTGAGTCAAGATTAGCTCTAGCCTGCACCCTTCTACCGCATTACACGCCGCCACAGCCTGGCAAAAAATGAAATCTTGACACCATACATCAAAGACGCCCACCAAGAGTGAATTTACTTCTAAACGGTGCCAATAGTATCATTTAGTAACACTGTCCCAGTAATCATATCATTTTATACTCTGTCCATCTGGCAACAAAGTGCTCCATATCATTCATAGTGCACGTAATCTCCCAGACAAGACTGTTTGTACAGGGTCGCACTAAGGAACGACCAATTTTTTTAATAATATGCGACTGGTTATAGGAAAATTTTTACGTAGCAGTTTCTTCAGCCGTATTAGTACTAAATATTCACCAATTTTGAACTTCAAAATACCGTTTATGTACACAACACAGGCGTTAAAACATAACTCACCATCCGAACCTGTAGCGATATTGAATGAATTCCGCAGTTAAACCTGATTGGCCAGCATAAGGCCTCTCGTCCACTGGGAGTGGAAAGCTGCGATAAGTTGAGAAATCAATTCGTCAGAATTCGCACGACAACGCACGAACGATCCAAACAAATGGATCAGTAGGGGACCGCGTCACAGAACACCCTGTGACCGCGTCGACTTAGCCAGTACGGTTCGTCAGTTTTCGTCCGAATAGGTACGAAGTGCGAACCGATCCCGTTCTGCTGGGATTTCGTTTAGATCTAGTGCGAAAAAAGACACATAAATGGACTGTGATAATTTAATTTTGCCTGTTCAAAAAAGAAAACGTCTGTGAGACCAACGGGAAAGTAACTACCACATTCAAAATAATAAATATTGATATTTAATTTTGAAAATACAGTTCCTTAAAAAAATGTGAATTTTGCTTTATACACTTACCGTAATGTAACAACCAGTAGTTTTTGTGGAAAGATCTTCTCTCGAAAATTGCTGAATTTTACGAATTTGCAAGAAATGTCAAGAATGTATTGCAATGTGTCCTTTGACATTCGAAAATGAGAAAAGTGTTGGTCATTGTCAATTTGCACATCATGACACAAATTAGAAAATTCAACGAAATCCTTTTTTTGCGCAAATGGGATTTACCCACATTTATTGTGCCTGATACGAAAATGAATCAAAGGTGATAATTCAGATCCGGACGAGTACTGAAACAATGGACGATGTTTATTGCACGATTTCGTACGATCGGCGTTCGCACGAATTCGTTGCTTCGCAGTTCGCAGCTTTCCGCTTCCAGTGGACGAGACTAAGGAAGCATGTTTATTTTACCCAATACTTGCAAATTTGCGTAATGATCATGCCTTTATCACGCGTCAATCATTGTTTGGGTTACTTTGTTTGATGGAAGGACAGAGTTTAGAGAATTCGGCGGCTCAAATACTATCCGGCCGAATACAGGATTAAAATAAATTGTAGGTAATTAATTGCTTTATTTAGTTAGTAACACATGAGGAAAACAAACGGTAATCACACAATAATTCTACAACTTGTATAATGAATTAGTGCTCATACTGCACTAAGGGCAAAATATGGTGAGTGAATAATAATTTCTATGCACTAAGAAGTAGCAAGCGGTTTCGCTTATCTTCGTAAATAAGGCCAGCTTCAAAAAAAAATCTTTCGCTGCAAGGTACTGAAAGATAGATGCACTGCAATCAATACAACAAGTCAATATTCCGAGGCCGAATATCCGGCTACACGGTTAGCTGAATAGCCGGTATACGACTAAACCATCGATATAACAGGTTATGTCAATGGGCTTAACTGTTATCCGTTTCATATCTAATCATAACCAGAGGTTTTTAACTCAATATATCAGGCTCTATGTATGAGCCTTTTTTTTGTTTGTTTAGGCACCGTATAGAAGTAAACAACAAGTAAATTCACTACTAGTCGGCGTCTTTGATGTATCGTGTCAAGATTTCATTTTTTGCCGGGCTGTAGCGGCGTGAAGTGCGGTAGGAGGGTGCAGACTAGAACTATTCTTGGCTCACTTGCTCTTACGCCTTAGATACATCAGCTGAGCGTAGAATGAGACATGGGGATCTTGACCCAAATATGGCTGAAAGTGAATTTACTTGTGTTTACTTCTATACGGTGGTTTAGGTAAGTATAGTTAACACTCAAAAAGTATTTTTTCTCACGATTTGAATACAAAATTAACACAATCACTCAAGTATGGCCACGGATTATCGTCCGCAGTGGAACTGAATTTCGATTTCATATGTTTTTATCTTGCGCACTACCTACATTGTTTGTACAGTGTGTATATTACATTGCACGGACGTGAACTATCACGAACAGAAGACAAAATCCAGAAAGTACATTTATTTGTATAATTAAACAAAAAACAAACAAAACACTCGTTACTCTAAACGCCGGGGCAAAATAATAGAAACGATCAAACGAATTATATGCTGCAAGTGTGGCACTGCACTTGTCGACTGGTCCGAACAAACTTGTCAGAACATGTTTTACATGGCGGCGCGGTGCTTGGTACCTAAATCGTAGGTACTGGATTAACGGTTAACGGATTTACGAGTTGATACCCAGCTATGCAAAATGATAGTGACGGTTTGTTTGATAACATAAAAAATGAAATACTCACCAATCAAAGTTCTCAGTCTCGTTGTTCCTGGAGCTTTATGAAAACCCATATTTAGACTGACGGTCAAAGCGTAAAAAAGTATATCCATTGGAGAACCGAACCTATTTTCATCTAGAGGTGTATTAACTAAAATGTGAAGTACAACTGTTGTCAGAAAAAACGTCAGAGTAATCGAGATCCAGCTTTCCAATGAGAATAGCATTAGGAAATTTTTCCAATGGGGAAGTATTTTCGGTCTTGGAATAATAATATACAAGTGACTGTCAATAGAATAAATAGATGAAACTCTCAAATAATCCACATAAAGAGAAAGTCCCACGAATAAATCTGCCTTTTTATTATCGAAATCTTCAAGCATGCTATCAAAACTATATCCTTCGGTTAATTCTTCCAAATAAACTTCATTTTTCGGCATAAAGATTATGTCAAATTGGCTGACATCCTTGAAAAGTTCGATTATCTCGATAAAAATACCGGGTTCAGTGCCATTCACATCGTTAACCCACGGTGGTACTTTCATCCAAATTACTTTGAATGGACATTTATAAAATTTTCTTCTCATATCGGGTTTGAACACTGATGTGGCTTTTTTAAATGATCGTCCATAGCATTCGTTAATTTTCACAGGCAGTATTTTCTCTCCACATCTTTCAAAATGTGTGCTATACATTTCTACCTTTGACTGTAGATCAAATAATATGATACTCTTGTAGAAATTGTGGAGCCATAATATTTTTACGACTCCTGGTAAATCAATTTCGTGTTTCAGTATAATTATATAATGCATCAGTTGTATTTTCCAAAAATAATTTGCTGATGAAATTTTCGAAAGTGTCTCATTAAACTCATCAACATTTTCGACAATGATTATGAAACTTGTGGGTGCTTTGTCAAATTTTTCAAGTAAGTCTATAGTTTGGAAATTAATATCAGCTTTGCCAAGATATGGAACAGGAAAGTCAATAAATGTTTTTCTGCTGTTTATAATAACGTTGAAGGTGTTGGAAATTTCCTTTTGGATAATATCTTCAAAACACTTTTCGAAAACTTGTCTACTTTTAATTTGTGCTCTGAAATTATTTATTGTTAGTTCAGTGCTGACGCAATTGAGAACGAAACACAATAACAAAGTTCGCAACATGTTATATGTTCAGATTGTTCAGTAACGAAGAACGTTCTACACACTCGAAAAATAATGTATGTTATCGTTATATAGTTTCAAGATAGCCATAATTGGTTTCTATAAAGAATAATGTCACC
Source organism: Leptinotarsa lineolata (assembly GCA_015342045.1). Classification (NCBI taxonomy): domain Eukaryota; kingdom Metazoa; phylum Arthropoda; class Insecta; order Coleoptera; family Chrysomelidae; genus Leptinotarsa; species Leptinotarsa lineolata. The sequence goes on along the minus strand of WOGR01002548.1, from coordinate 5,681 downwards.
AATATTGAACACATTCGTACTGTGATGCGTACTGGGTTTTTAGCACCCTTTTATCATATATAATGTATATACATTCCATAAATGTATATGCATTTTAGAAAATTATAATGTCATGCCTATAAATGGAAATCATTACTTACTGTCTACTCTTTTCAATACAATATAACACTTATATTATATTGAAACTTAACTCATTTTCTTATCGCCTCACTGTTCATGAATATACTATAGAACTATTGAATCTTTACGAAGTTGTTGTTATATATTTAGGTGCCAGAAATCGCACGTTGAAAGGTGAGACCTTGTTAAACCCTAGCTCGCACGAGTTTCAACTTCTGAGTTGTCGTTCGTAGTGGGGTGATAACTGGTTAACGGAAAAACATATTTCTAACAGACAGGTTGTTGCGCATTCAGCATTTCAACTATAAGTTGATTACAAAGTTTTGTCAGTTTTTATGAGTCTAGTTTAAACTGTAATATCTCATTGAATTCTTATTCAATTTATTCGAAATAAGTACCATTTTATTCAGTGCACTTTTGCTAACGTAACACAAATTGATTCATTTCGTCAGCATAAAATTCTGTGCTCTGGATTCGATGAAGTCGACGAAAGCCGTTTTTTACCTGATCCTGATTGGCGAAGTTCATTTCCAGGGTTTTTTTGCAACCAAAATGCGAATGTGTCATCTGAATGATGGCGCTTTGGGTTATTTACGATGTTCTTGTTTATTTTAGTGTAATATTCCCAATTTCTGTATCTTATTGATTATAAAACTTTTCTAAAAACTTTTTAACTATGGTTATTTCTCAATTTGAGGTTAATGATTTCGGTAATCGGTATTTTTATGGGGATATCGAGATTTAAACCAAGAAAAGATAAAATTTTAGTTTGGTTGGTCTGCAAATTTTTTCTCTCTTTTTTCAAGTTTACCCAGTTTATCGTGGCGAAGTCGGAAATCTCCATGTGCAGAGGCCAAACTAAAATAATGTGGTTATGGCATCTGTTGTCTATCCATTTTTTTAATTCTTCATCTTATTCAAATTAACGGAAACATAATAATTGGAGTTTGAAAATGATTCGAGCTGTTCTGATAGACTTGAGTGGAACATTGCACATTGAAAATCAGGCAATACCTGGAAGTGTTGAAGCCCTGAAAAAGTGGGTTCTTGTTCTGTCAAATAAAATGAGTTTATAGTTGTTTTTCTATGATATATAGCTAAGTAAGATATCTTTACGAAACAGAAAGTATACGAATGTTTTAACAATTTTTGTGGATTCGTGGAAAGTTCCATGAAGGAAGAGTTCCTACAATGGAAACAACCTAATAATTGAAATGTTACTGGACAAAGGGCCAGGATGGAGAATAGATAGTACTTATGCTCCCTGTTGAGGAAATGGTCTGTCTCCTTATGGAGTAACAAATCTTAGGGCCCTTCATTAAAATATATACACTGCATCATAATTTTTTATAAAAATATTTTTTTTTTAGGTTATTCCAGAAGAATATCCAAGTCAGATTTGTTACCAATACTACAAAAGAAAGCAAGAGGATTTTATATGATAGATTAATTAATTTGGGTTTCGAGTTGAAGAAAGATGATATATTCAGTTCACTGGGAGCTGCGAGATCACTGATTTCAGAACGTAAACTGAAACCCATGCTAATGCTCTCCCCTGAAGCTTTGGAAGATTTTGAAGGACTAGCTTGTCCTAAAAATGAATCTCCCAATGCTGTTATTATTGGCCTTTGTCCAACGGAGTTTCATTACGAACGGCTCAATGAAGCATTTAGGTATCCTTGAAGTATTTGAAATTAGAGATGGAATAAACTTATTTTTCAGGTCATTTCTTTTGCTTTACTAAGAAACAAGACATCCGTGACTGTGCTTTTTTTGATATAAGTCTCATCACTAGTGCTAGGATGAACGAATGAAGTGCTGGACTTGACTTCTCTTGAAGAACAAGCCTGAGGTTGGCAGAAGACTTAATCGTCGAATATCAAGGATATTGAATACAGCAGTGCATTCATGATTCACCCTAGCACATTTTTTTTAATGTATATGGTATATAAGAAATTGCTATCATGAAAATTTTTCAACACATAATGTTCCTTTACATCTGACTTCACTGTTATGTCCCACAACTTCAGCATGACACTTCATCCTTGGATAAACAATAATAAACTGTGAAATAAACGCTTCCGAAGACTTCCATTGGGATATATAAGCACTACCAATAGACAGATGAGGACAGTCTAGTTGAAAATGCGGTACAAAGTCAGCTAATTAGGCGATAGACATTTGAGTATTAGTCTACAGTTCAGTTAAAGTTTTTGTGTTGCATAGACAGTGCAGTAGTGAAATGAAGTTGAGTTTAATTGTACAGTGTGGTCTATTATTGTCGAACCTTTGGCAAAAAGTAACATTTGGTGTCAAAAGTGGGGTTGTCGCCAAGAAGCAAAACTAAACTTGTCCACATACAGCGACTGACACCTTAAATGGGTTCTGATGCTCCTACTTGGAATGTTGTTCGGGGTGAACAACCTCAGGGAGAGGGATAGTGTTATAAATTATACCACTTCTGACACTAAATGTTACGTTTTCCCCATGGGTTCGACAATAATTGTACAATTAAACAACTTTACTTCACTACTATACTACCAAAAAAAATTAACTGCAGACTAATACTCAAAAGTCTATCGCCTTATTAGCTCACTTGTACCGCACTTTCAACTAGACTTTCCTCATCTGCCTATTGGTAGTGCTTATATATCTCAATGGAAGTCTTCGGAAACCGATAGGAATATTCTCGAAGCGACACGACACCTAGAACAATCGAGAAGCACAAGTAGAGTTGACGCGACCTTGACCAAGACACATTTGATCGACGAAGACCAGCGGCGGCCGGCTTTAATTTTTTCAGGGGATAATTAACAATACGCTAATTATTGCTTATGAAAATTATTTGTCAGGGTTGAAAGATATCATTATAGAATAAGGAAAAATGAAAGGAAATCATTTTTTTCAGAATCCAAGAGATGATACAATTATAACCAGAAAATAATCAAATGATAACAGTTCTATCAAGTTTCATCACTCCGGGCTATATAAAGGAGAGTAAAGGGGTCGAATCTCTCCCAACAAATAGGTAAAATTCGGAAAAAGTTGATATGATTTTTGAAATGAAACAGCGATAAATCTCAGTTCATTTATCGTTTTCATTCCAAATGATGCCCTTGAAAGTAGGTATGAGCTATAAGACATGTAACTGTTGTATTTCAAAAGTGATGGAAAATGAACCCTGTAAAGCTATAATCTCATAACAAAAAAGCTTTGTTACAAATTTCATAATTTTCTTATCAGGCACACTTATCCCGTTCTATAGTAATAAAGAGTAATATACCATTATTTTCTAAAATAGACGGACAGAGTAATTTCCTAAGTTGATTTCATGTTGATATCAGAAAGTGTTATTCAACGACGCCCTATTTTATCATCGAAGGAAATGCCCATATTTCCTCAACATAACTCTTAGATATCTGCAAGCAGGTGCCAAGTTGATTGCCATTCATGCTGGCAAATATTACGCAAGAGCTGATGGGTTAGCTATAGGACCAGGTTGCTTTGTCAAAGGCCTAGAATACTCTGCGCAATGCACTGCCGAAATAGTGGGTAAACCAAATAAAGTATTTTTTACGACTGCACTTGGAGACATTCCACCAGAAGAAGCTGTCATGATTGGAGATGTGAGAAAAATGATATTTTCTGATGTGTATCTATACAGTAAAGTTCTTTTAGGATGTGACCGATGACATTCAAGGCGCCATGAGTGCAGGACTACAAGGTTACTTAGTACAAACTGGAAAATACAAACCTGGAGACGAGAAAAAGATTACTCCTCCTCCAACGGCAGTATTTAAAAGTTTTGTTGAAGCAGTAGAAAATATCTTGATGCAATGTAAATGAGCAAACTTTTTCCTTGAGAATGTTTATTCAATAAAATTAACAGTATATGTAAATAGTATTTGGAAAAATAAAGTTATTACATTTAAACAATACATAACATCGAGTACATCAATAAATATTTAATTAAATATTGTAAATACATATATATTTTTTTATTTTGGATTGGGCTGCACCGGACGTCTGAAAAATGAAAATCCAATTTCAGACCCAGTGTAGATATTAGTAAAGACCAAAGTTTGAACTGTATGGTTATCATAATGATGTTTTATGGAAAAAAGAAAACAGGATTGAGAAAAAAATGTTTTTCATTCTTAAAGTATACAAATAAATCGGTTCAAAACATTATTATTAAATTTGAAGGGGTTATATTTTTAGGAGTGATTAATTTTTGGAAAAGAAAATTTTTGGCTTTCTGCTACTCCATCTTGAAGATTCCCACATTTTTGTATTAAGATGTAATAGTAGAAAGCCAAAAACTTTCCCAAAAATTATTATTAACTGCTGAAAGTAATTTACAGATAATTTTGTTTAAAATGAATGGTTGAAAAATTAGGCAAGGTTTCATCAACAACTTTAATCCTAGGAAAATAAATATTTGAAAATGACACAAAAAATATTTATTATTAGAGATAAAACGGATATCCGGTTACTATCTGGCCGAATACCGGATAGTGAACCAATATCCGGCTGGATATCGGATAGTAAAATAAATGAAAATCTCATTATTTCACACAAGGAAAATCATACCACAATAAGTTGAGAACACCGTTTATTTTAATGATAGCAGAAGTTTTTGTTTTATTAAGTAATTAGTTCAATATTCAAAATTAACAAGTGGCAAATTGTGGTGAATGAATACCAAACTTTCTGCATTTGTTGGTAAGAGGCGACTCCGCTTGGCTTCATATACCAGACCAGCTTCTGATGGCGTCATGTAATGTGATATAGGGCCGAATATCCGGTAGCCGGATATCCGGCGCTCCGGTCTCCGCAAATATCCGGTGTCCGGCCAAACCACTATCCGTTTCATCTCTAGTATTAACTAGTTAGTTTATCAGACCCCGTACATTAATTAGTCTTTTATTTAGCTGTTGGGATTGACTTCGATAGACTACTATGACGTTATTTTGGGTTTTTTGTTTTTATGCTCAGAAATCTCGTAAATAATATTGTAATAACTGATCAATTGAAATCGTGATCCTTCAGATAATAGTAAAGTGGCGTTGAAAACGAAAATTTTATTCTTCTCAGACGATGCAGATTGCGCATTCATATTCAAGAAAAGATGACGAATGGCCATATTTACTTACGATTTTGAGGTGTTTGGAATGGCCACTTGTCAAGAAGTATCATACAATATCTGTACTGATATTCCATAATTCAAAATTTAAAAAGTAATACAAATTATGAAATAAAAAAAATTAATTGGCGCTCCGAGGCGACTTGATCGAATCCAGTGGCGCATTTGCTTTTTCAGCTGCAGGAAAACCCGGTAAAATCTGCAGCGCCACATCATCTGAAGATCTTGATTTGCCAATGTCCTCTCTTTCATAGAACAAAATGTAGGGTGTCTCCAGAGGCTCCAATAAATTCAAGATATCACCAGAAAATTTTGTGGCACGACTATCGTCAAACTTAAACCAGTCCGTTTCATCCTTGACCAAAGCGTAATAATGACCAGACTCAACGCCAGAACCACAGTGAACAATGACTGC